>OY720450.1:28123445-28405945 GCA_963082715.1 Harpalus rubripes
ACGGGAACAAATAAAGTCAATAAATCAACAATCAATACTGCCAGTAGTAGTATTAAAACTAAATACCTGCAAAATTATATTATAATCTCCCTTTGTAAAATGCAAAGAGAAGATATATTTATTTATCAGACTAAAGCATTGCAATACGTTTAATTTTATTTTTTATACGTTCAGTTGATCATTTTTATCTTCTTTGCCACAAATTATGGAATATGTCTTGAATTTCTGTTATACTCGTACACCTTTCAACCACCCAGCACTTTTTGGTGTATAATTATGTTAATTTTCTTTAATTCTCTTATTTTCCACACATTTTCAAAAGAAATCTAAGCGTGAGAACATCTTTTTATGTTAATCAAAACGATGATTTTTGATATTTACATATTTGACATGTCCTAGTGGCCGCCATGAATTTAGTTCCCTATGTCGCATGTTATTTTGGGGGTTCCAATAAGCAAAGAAACAGAAATTTGTTGATACTTGAATCGCTTCACATGATAACAGATATTTGTTGACAGTTTGTTAAAATTGCTGTTAATAATTGTAATTTAGATCAAGATCCTGCTTGTTCCATTCAAATAGCGTTTTCAGCTTACACAGTGCAAGTGCGCACTGAGTGCAACAAATCACGTGAACAGACTGAACGAGTTCTGCCCTCATCCGGTGGCAGTGCTAATTTAGCCGCCATATTTGCACTGACACTATTTCACTTGCCTAGGGAGTCAGTGCACAAAAGTCGCACTGAGCCAGTGCACGGTGCAACTTTTTCTTAAGCTGAAAACGCATCAGCTGACTAAATTTTGCTGAAAACGCTCAGTGCAAAAAAGTGTGCACCAGTGTGCACTCAATTTGTAAGCTGAAAACGCTATAAAGAACCGCTAAAAATAGTTGATGATGCCGGTGCGGCAGTTTTGAACTTGTTACCCTGAAATGTGTTATAAAAAGTGCTCTTTGGATAAAACAATAAATATCATTATCGTTCAAAATAATAAAATACCATGTGGAGGAAAATGTCCACATTTCACTGCTGTGATTAAATTAAAATTATATTTTTTTCATAATTATTTGGCTGTTCAAAATTATCTGAAACAAATTATATATCAGGTAAATGTGGAAATATATCGTCCAAAAAAGTAGGTACAAATACCATGCAAATTGATAATTATGAAAAATTAAATTATGTTTAGATGAAAATGCAAGTTTATATTTGGCATCTGTGCAAAACTAATATAACATCAATATATTTTTCACAAAAATATGTTCAGAACTTTAAATAAAATATCACTTCCGGTATATCAATTTTAGCCAAAATCTAATATGTTGCTCCCCTTCATATAAAAGTCTTAAATACAAAATTTCACAAGTTTTGGAATATATCATAATATTTATTTCACGAAAATCTGTTCAGAGTTTCAATTAAAGTAGCACTTCCGGTTTATAAATTTTAGAAAAAATGTAATATGTCTTTCTTCTTAACATAAAAGTTTTAAATACCAAATTTGAAAAGCTTTGGTATATATCATAATATTTTTTCACGAAAATCTGTTCAGAGTTTTAAATAAAGTATCACTTTCAGTAAATCAATTTTAGCCAGAATCAAATATGTTGTTCCCTTTCATATAAAAGTCTTAAATACTAAATTTATCCTCCTTGACATGAAAGTCTTAAATATTAAAATTGAAAAGTTTTAGATCATATTTTAATATAATTTTTCATTAAAAACTGTTATTGGCTTCAAGGAAAGTATCACTTCCTGTTGTCCAATTTTACCCAAAATCTAATGAACTCTTTATATGAATGTAGAAAGCTTAAATACGGGAAATAGAAATTTTCGGAAGTTTGTTGTAAGAGTTATCGTGGACGAAAAAATCGTCACCCACAAACAGCCACACACACACACACACACACACACACACACACACACACACACACACGCACGCACAGACAGACAGACCGACAGACAGACAGACAGACAGACAGACAGACCGACAGACAGACAGACAGACATCATCGTAAAAATAGTAAAAACGTGTTGTGGGGACCCTAATTTGTGCTTATTTACTTAAAACGCACCATCGAATTTTTGAATCGATAACATTACCTCCTTTACCTACGGTATGACGGGAGGTAAAAATGAAGTAGAATATCACTTTTTTTATACAAACTGTAAACTATGGGGTGCAATCGACCATAGATATAAGAAATCAATTAAGTTAGATTAAACTTGCATTTGTATACCTTACACCATATGATTTTAGTGACGAATTTATATTTTCAAAAAAATATATACCTTCTTATGTAAGTTGTTATTGCAAGCAAAAATATGGACTATAAAATTCAACTAATCAAGTCATAAAAACTTATTATATAGCGATACCACGGATTAAAGTTTAGTTTTGTAGGATGTTTTAGTAATTACAAGAGTACAAACGGTAGACTGGGAAATGCGCTTATCTTAAAATTATTAAAGTGAATTTTATATTCGCTCATTAAACTACGTATGTTTAAACCAATGCAGTTTAATTTACTTCAGTATGTAACCTGGCCATCAAATGGCATGCGAATATAGTACGATGTAAACGTTTCCTGCTGTACTTTAATCTGCACATTTCTATCCTATTCCCATTCGTATAGTAAGCATATTCTGCAACTTCATCATCTGCTAACTTCCCTACCTCCAGTGATAATGTGCTTGTGCTAAGTACATTTGTGCATTCCTTCAGTGTAAATATATTACAGCAGAGATCTGCATAATGCTGTTGGAAACACTAGTCATCGCAATCGTAATGGAAATAATGCGATGCGATACTTACGGCTACATTACTTATTTACTATCTCAGACTGTAATACAAAATACAAGTATATTTCAAATGGCCAAAATTATGAATCATATAACATTTCAAGTAAGAATTAAATAAGTGATTAATAATATTTTTTATACTGGAATTTTCCTCTAGTGCTTTATAAGTAGTTGGATAAATTCATCTTGAAACAGAATTGTATATTTCTTATTTTATTTCTATTGTAACTTAGTTGCAGCCAGCGACCCTACATATTTTCCTACAAAAATTGTTTATGTGATCATTCAATGAGTCGCATAGTGTGATTAAATAAATAATGCAAATTTTTGCGAGGAGGATTGAAAAATTTACGGCGTAACACATATGTTTATTAATGCATTTTATTTTTACATTATTTTTTTCTTAGTGCCATGATCCCGGTCATATAAAATGCTTCGTCGTGGTCTGCTAAATACTCGGTTACGTTTCCTACAACTTATTCATTGGACAAAACCGTTGGCATCCCAGGTATTTTTTGATTTTCGAAAGTAGATGGAAATCTGATGATGGTGCCATATCCGGTGAATAAAAAGGATGATGTACCAATTCAAAGCTGCACTGATGAATTTCAGTCATCGCAACTATCGATGTGTACCCTACAGCGTTATCCTGAAAAACAGCATATCTTTTATTAGCATTTCAAAACGCTTTCATTTTATTTTTTCAGTAGTTCTAGTAGTATTGTCATGTAAATGTTTGTCTTTTAGATAGGTAGTTCACTATCAATCACGAAAACTGTAATAAAACTCTAAAGAATGCATTTGAATTTCTGCTTATATATAACGCGCGCCTGTTTAAACTTTAAACTTAAACCATGCCTACCTAAATAAAACAGGTCAAAACATGTCTTGCATGGCACTCTGTAAAGAGCGTACGGATATTCTATTTTACATTTATCATAAAAAAGGAGATAGGCATAATATTACTAACTACAGGCCAATTTTTATCATATCTAATTTCAGTAAAGTTCTGGAAATAACTCTTCATGATAAAATTTATAATCACACGTTATCACTGTTATCGCCCAACCAACATGGATTTGTAAAAGGACGGTCAACTGAAACAAATTTAATTTGCAAAACTCAGTATATAAGTGAAGTAATTGATCAACAAGGTCAGGTTGATGTTGTCTATACTGACTTCTCCAAGGCGTTTGATCACCGGAACCATTCACTCTTGCTATTAAAGCTTAAATCTTTCGGATTTTCCGATTCATTAATACAACTTTTTACGTCATACCTTCTCAACAGGTACCAATATGTTAGTATATATGGTCATAAATCGGCTAATTTTTTACAGTGTTCTGGAGTGCCACAGGGCTCAATACTTGGACCATTGATGTTTAATATCTTTATAAATGACATTACATCAGGCATTAATATTGAACATCTTATTTATGCAGATGATCTGAAATTATTCTGTGAAATATCATCTATTGAAGATTGTCTTAAACTTCAATCTAATCTAAATCTTATTAGAGAATGGTGTGTTTTCAACAAACTACATCTCAATATTCAGAAATGTTATGTCATGTCATACACTAGGAAACGATCGCAAATAACATTCAACTACACACTCGACGGTCTCTCAATTAGTAGACAGAATTTAATTACAGATTTGGGAATAATATTTGATCCCAAATTATTATTTAATAAACATATTGAAAATAAAGTTGCCGCAGCATTTAAGTGTGTGGGTTTTATTATACGTAATGCTGAAATGTTTAAGGAAGCAAAGGTACTTAAATTACTTTTTACTTCTTTAGTCAGACTACATTTGGAGTATTGTTCAGTCATCTGGAACCCTACTACCAATTATATGATAGAACTCATTGAGAGTGTGCAAAGAAAATTTATCAAAGCTGCTACATTCATATTAGAAGGTACTTACCCAAGTAGAGGCACTCCACAGACAATACTCCTTGAATCCTTTGATTTACAATATTTACAGCAAAAGAGAAATATGCATGCTAGTGTTCTTTTATTTAAAGTGATTCATAATATCATTAACTGTATGTTACTTGTGAAAAGAATTAATCTTAAAATTCCTAGACTGTCTTCTAGATTTAATGACACATTTTATTTACCACCGTCAAGGACTACAATAATCGCTAAGTCTCCCATACATTACATGATTAAATCGTATCACCTTGTACAAAGTCACGTAGACATTTTCAAATGCACTATAAGCGAACTTAAACTTTGTATATATTTTTATTGATAAATGTACCTCTCCTACCCATTAATTGGGCTTTTGCCTGTAGGGTAGTGTATTAAACAATAATAATAATAATAATAATAATAATAATAATAATAATAATAATAATAAAAGAACCTAATATATCAATAAATTTAGGTCCATTTAATGCAGTATTTAATTTTTTTGTATTTACACATTACTTCAAAAATTAGTAGGGCAGAATTTACAAATATATGAAAATTTTACCATTTTATTTCCTATGGTGCAAAAAAAAAACAGACACCCGCTACATTAGTATGTATATATTTTTATATTATATTACCATAGTAGAAGTTTCTTTTTGGTACCTCTGCAGGAATCTAAAATAATTTGATAAACATTTGATTTTTCGACAAAAAATGTATTATTTTATAAAATTTGATTAAACCAATGATTTGAATCAGGCCAACCCTGCCATGAATATTCCCTTCGCGTTCCAGAAAACCACTATTGCTTTTAAGGGAGGTGGTTAACCTCTATGCTTCCAGTGTTTCGACTGTTGCTTTGATTCATGCCCATAGTGGTGAACTCGTGTCTTATCGGTAAACAACCAATATTTTCACAAACATAAACAGTACCAACTTCACGACTGATCAGCAAGTTAAACATCTAAAAACGAAAACGTTTTACATAGAAAATTCCAGAAAGAATTGCAAATATCGACTTTTTTCTGTAAATAAATGTATAAATAGTTTATATAAATGAAATATAATGATATCCAACAAAAATTGAGTAGCACGTATACCTATAAATCTTTGTAGATGTCTTTATAGTTCAATGTTTTATTTGCCACTACGAGCATTTAATTTTATTAAAAACTGTTGCTTTCTTTCGATCTGAGTTAATACCTAATATAAGAACGTGAAGTATCAAATACGTTGCAACATTTATCCAATATTGAAGTACAATGTACAAGTTTCAATTTCATTTTTATAACTTCATTGGATGGTAAACTCTTCACAAGTTCTTAATGTTTAATGATGTGTATTCAATAAAATGTGACATTTCTAAACTAAATTTGATGATATATTTGCCGATATTAACTTCAAAAAAAAGTTCTTCGGAACTGTAACTATCTGAAAGGTGAATCGATGAAGATAACCCTGCTAGTTTGAAAACTTTGCCTTAATTTCTAAGAAAACTAAATATTTCATTACCAAGGGCGGTGGGTAAGTTTGCGGCTTGAGGCGAGGGTGACCTTGCAAAGTTCAGCTTATCTAAAAAAGCGCATCTGCGACAGACGGAAGACGCTAGAAAAAATTACCCGTTAAACAAAACAACAAAAACAAACAATTATAATAATTATGAGAATAATCTGTTGTACAGAAATTTTGAAATATGTATAATATACCAATGCTTACTTTGTTTCCATGGTAATGAAATTTGTTACCTTTAATAGAAATCTCGAAATACTTATCAATTATCCTATTAATTGAAGGAATACTATACCAGCATATAACACTACAACTCTACAAGTTACTGTTACCACTAGATTGCGTACTGTACCCCAGTTACAAACCACTTGATTACACAGTGGTTTACATTACAGAATATTAATTTTGCGGAATTGCATTTCAATAGCAGGATAGTTAAATAAATCACGGCCATTTATTAATACTCTCTCATCCACACATAATTTCCAAATCGGAGAAAACAGAATCCCTTGCTATCAGACCCTCTTCTCGTTGTCGGGGCCTTGAAGATGCTTGCGCTGATTCCGCTGCTCTATTGAATCGGACAGATTTACGAGGGAAAAGCCTTTACACAAGCAGACGCAGATCGCAGAGCAGAACAACGATCCAGAACTTCAACCCACTCTCACAACTTTCCTTATGATTGTTTTATAGTTTCTTAATAACCAGGATTTAATAAATTAATTACTTGGTTCATTTCATTATTCCAACTCGCTTGTGAAAATATAATTGCATTATTTGGGTTATTATTTTTATGACTAATTATGAGAAATATTATCTTACTTCTCTTGAATGGAGTCAGCTTAATTTATTTTACAGTGCTTTTTTAATTAGATCATTAGGGTTGGAAATAATTTAATAAAGCCTTTTTCTATAAAACTTTTGTCATTTGGACCACTCACTTACTGGAGATGAAATATTATAGAACCATGAAGATATTTGAAATCTTTAAAACTCATTATTCAAGTAAAAACAAATATTAGAAATATCAATAATTTTATTAAAGGTATTATTATATTTGCCATAACTTAAATAAAAATTTCATTTGTATGGGTTTTGCAATATATATTTTATAAGAAAAATTTTGATTTTTGCTTTTAATCTTTCCATTATGAATTACTTTCTAGAATCTTTTTTGCAAAGTAAAATAAATTTAGAAATTTCTACCTTCAGTGCTCGATATTGTTAATTTAAAAAAATGTATATTATACTTGCAATTAATAATAAATATTTGTTTTTTAAATTTTCAACGGTATTATATAAATTTTTAAAGCGTATTTATTTATACATGCTGCTTAAAAATTAAAGAACAAAAATTTAAATTTAGATAAAAGGTTTAAAAATATGTAGATAAGATTATGTAAGCAAATTCCCACAGATGCTTCTTCCATAAAAACTAAATAAACAATACTGAATTTGAAAAAATGGGCGGAACTAAAATATTAACTCATTTACTTTAAAGATGATCTTCATTAGACATCTTAAAAAAATGTAGCTTGCTATATGCTTGATTTTGCATGGCATTTGTTGCTAACAATAGAGGGACAAATTTTCCTTTAAGAGAGCAGAAATGGGTTAAAATAAATAGAAACGAATTATTCTTTATTTTACATCAAAATCCCTTTTATTACGGTTGAGTAAATTAGGTATCTAGTTACAAATATATTTTCTGTTAACGGCACATAAACGTTTATTATGTACATTATATTATTAAGATATCATGGTACACATCGTAAGCAGCTCTTGAAGAGTCAAATAAAAATAAACACTTTTCAAAAATCTGACTTGAGTTTGAGGAAAGACGATAAATATTTAATAATCTGTAAATCCCTAACATAAATATTTGTGTTTTGCAATAGGTAGCTCTGCATTAAAAGAAGTCATTAAATATTAAAATATCTTTACGTATTATTCATCACAAGATAGTAAGTATTCGAATAAAAAATTTCATTGCTCAAAGATATCTTTATTCACGATACATAAAATCAGTACTAAATATAAAAAGCTTTTTAAACAGTCAGAAATGAACAGAAAAATTGTAAAAGAAAAGTTATTAGGAAATTTTATATCTTATACACACTTCATCGTACACATAAACTTTTAATGAGATAACAACAATAATATGATTATAAATTTATGAAATAATTAAATATTATTCTAAAAAGTAATGATAACAATGGCAAGCTAAGTTGAAATGACAATCGGAATTACATATTTAATGATTTCCTCGGCATTAATCTGAAAAAGTATTAATTTTATTGGATTTTGTTTTCTATGATTAAATTTTTATTCTGAATAATGAAATTACAATGAAAAGTATGATATATTGAAATTATATTATGCATAGGTATTTATAATAATTTTATTTTGTTATAACTTTTTAATATAAACGAATTATTCCAAATCTATTTAGTACAATTTATACAATTTAATTGTACTGTTTGAAACAAAGCATTGAACATTTCTCTGAAATACGAACATTTTTTATTTACTGCACTTAATAATAAATAAATTTCAGGAATTATTGTTTATATGCTCGTAGTGACAATAATACAAAACCCAAGCTTTATTTTGTATAATGTGGTATAAAATATACAATTTATATGCTGCCGTGTCATAATGACAACATTATAAATCTCAGTTTGAGTAGTTTAAGTATAGGAATGTGTACCATAATGGAGCCATTATTATGGTATTCAGTCCCTTAATAAGTTAGTTAGATAGTTATTTACGAATAAATGAAAAACATCTGGTTGTTTAGATTTCATTTTTTGATGCTAAACCAAATAACGTAAATGTTATTTTTTCATTGATAAAATGTTATATGTAATATTCATCGTAACTTATCATTATCGTACACGCCGTGTTATTAAACTCGGCTTCGCTTCGTATAATATAATCTTCACGACTAGTACCATAATACACTATTTGAAATAAATAACTATTTTCTAAGACTTCGATTTTTTGGACCAGTAAAGTAATTATAATTTAACAATTTATAAATTAATTTTGTTATTTAGTAGATACATTATTAATTTGGAAAATGTACTAAAAATATATTCGAATGCAATTATCTAGCAAACCGCTTCTTATACTACCTCCGGCTGTCAAGTGCCCTTGCTGAAATACTTTTGATCGGGTGTGGTCTGTGGAGACCAAAATGAAATATCCTCTGATGGGCTCCAACATAACTTCCAGTTCTAATATCACTTAAATATGTTTTCTACGAACCTGCTTTTATAAAATGCCTAGTATAAGACTAATTCCAAACACATTTATCTTGTGTCAGTTAAAATTGAAAAAAGGTCACAATTTTACAGCATATTTTCCAAAATTTGAGAAAAACGCTGAAATAAAATAAAATTGACATAAGAATATTTATTTAAAAATATATAAATTATTAAGGATGTCACATATTAAATGGGTTACCTTTGGCATCTCGGAAACTATAAGAGTTACGAAGTCGGTTAAATGTTGTGCAGTTTTGAGTGCTCATTCGGATCCCGCTAAGAAAAATTAAAAATTTTGAACAGTTTGAAAGTTATTTTAAAAAACTGAAAATCGCGATTTTAGTTGTCAAATAAGTCCGTTATAAAAATATGTTTCATATAAAATTTTCGTGATTTGATGAGACAAATTTAAAAATGATATCAGAATAAAATTTAAAATTTCTGTTTACACGTTTGATCGGGTGGGTCTGTCACGACAAAATGACATGCGGCAACCATTTGAAATTTTGAATAACACTTTTGTATAGCAAAAACTGTTGCTATTCATAAACTTGAAAGGTATAGTGGCGGTAGAAATTTTGAAAGAAAAAATATTTAAATTATCTAAAAATTTCAATTTGCCGTGGACTCACAGACTACACCCGACAGACGGAGGACAGTACCATACCTATACTTGATTATTAGAAATATTTTGATTACACGTATATACATAAAAAAGAAAGATAAAATAGTTATATAGTTCTCTGTTTTTAGAAAGAACGTGTGATAAAAGGCAAACTCAATATTTTATAAATCGTTCTACTGGTAACGTGAAAATTCTGTTTTTCAAATTTTTGCACCGCCCTTGCCAACTATAAATATGCTATTACACGTTGAATTTAAATAGGACAGATGCACAAAAATTTGTTACAAAATATAAAGATTTACTTGAAATTATATTTTTTTTGCAGCTGTTTCTTAAAATTGAATACATATTTTTTAATTATATATGAGTTAATTATAAACAAAATATGAACGCTGAATTACTCTAAATAGAAAAGTGCAGGGCTAAAAACATGTAAATATAAATAATTAATCCATACAGTTTTTGCATATACTTTCTCAAAAATCGTCACACATCGGAAATTTAGACGAGTTACCTACATGCGTTTTAGAAGTACTAGCCATAATTAAAATAATAACGCAAACGGTGATATGGTGCCTATATGACCCCAATAAAATTTTGAAATAAAATATAATTTAAAAAAACCAACTGATTCAGTGTGATACCGTGGCTGTAAAACTATACAGTTGATACTAAATTTAAAAACAGTTGGGATCATGATGGCACCACGTCCCAAGTACAAGGGTTTACTTTATTTGCAAACAATTCGGTTCTAGGAACATTCACCGCCCACAATTAACCGCAGAATTACCAAACCAAATAACACGAACAAAGCTCAAATTTAAAGTCGGTAATACAGGGTAAACCAGTGACACTAAAACAGTAGTTTTCTTTATAAAATTGGATGTTTTTGTAAAAACAATTTGATAAAACGCTGTACTGGCGATCCGCGTTGACTCCCATCGATATCTAACATATCTAACTTATCAAGGACCCTCAGAACTACATTAGCTGTAGTTTTAACTATGATGAAGGAGGGGCTGGAATTTAACTTTGGACAAAAATTAGTTTTGCTGGATCCTGTGTTTTTTTTATAAACTTGACTAAAATGGCAAATAATTTTCCCAGCGGTGAATTGTGCACAGTGAACTTACTGCGGTGAATTTTTCATTAGTGAATGTTTCTCGGTGAATTTTCCGTGGGGCGGTGAATTTTTCGGATCCCAAACAATTCAGTATTTGATTGATTCATTATTCCTGGAAAGAATATTAGCATGGGATTTGTGTAATCACTGACATCAACGTCATGAGCAGAGTTCGTTCTGAGAACATTATCTTACTTTGATTTTGTGTACTAACATAATTTGCATAACTTTCTGAACCACAATGGCTAATATATCAAAATTTGATTGAAAAATCTTTTATAAAATTTTACAATTGAAAATTATGAAATATGATCTTATGGTAGCAAACAGTAAACAATCGTGTACTATGAACTTGATCGTCTTTCAAATGTCGACCTATAATCCTATTTTGAAGTTCATCTCCATATTTTCAACATCGCATTATTTTTTCAAAACATCCTCTATCTGCATATAAAGAAACTCATGTTTCATTATGCTATCACAGTATACATTCCCTCTGCTTGTTATTTGGCGGGAATAATATATGAATCTTGTATTGGTCGCTCGGCATAAGCAACGTTATGATTTATTTCTTTTATTATGTACACTTGGTCATTGTGAGAATCAGCCTGATAAATAATTCATGTTATTGTACTGGCCTTGGCTGACCATCTCACAACTAGGTGGAGGGGGTAATTACACCAAACAGTGGAATGATTAATGAGGGAAATAAAAGAAATGTGAATAAATAATGCGGGAAATATTTGAAATAATGTCGTGATAAGTTGCATATTATACTTTTTTGAGTTAATAAATCATTTTGGACAATTGGCTGTATTATACAAATAAATATTTTTGTTAGATTTAAGCTGATGAAGTATGACATTTCTGTAGATATGTATATTACTGAACAAATAAAAGGATATACGAAAAATGTTATTTAAATTTAAAAACTTTTATAAAGAAAACGAATGAAAACAGTAAAGAAATTTTATTTGCTAAATGTAATGTATGAAACAATTTTAATAGGTATGTTTTTATTTTATTATTTCAAACAAAACATTTTTAAAGGATTAAAATGTTTATACAATATTAATGTATTTTCAGGAATTTTTATAATATATGAAACAACCTGAGGATGTTGTTTTCTTTTATTATTTCAAACAAAATATTTTTATCACATTAAAATGTTTATAAATTTCCATGTTTTTTTTCGTTTTCGTGAAATACATTGCAGTTCTAAAGTTTTTTAAACGAATTAAAATGACTATTTCACTCATAAATATATAAACCAATCCAAATTTAGGATTCTACATAGTTACCAAGTTTTATTTCGACAAAACACCGTCACAAAAAATTTTTCGCGCCCTTTAAGCCAATTAGATGTCGTGTTTTTACAAGTAAGTGAGTTTTGATAAGCGAAAATTTTTTGACGCTTTAGAAACATATTATTTACTTACATGTCAAAGTCTGTATTTTTCAGTGTTATCAGTTTTTATTAAAAACGAGTCGATTCGAACAGGAATCTATTTAAAACGTTGAAAAAGCAAACAGAAACATAATACCACTAAGCACAATAAAACTTACAAAATTTTTGTCAAGAAAACAATTATATAAATGATGTCCGGATTTTTATTTTGGAAATAGTCATCCGAATACCATTCGTGGTTAAATTTTATCCTGGAAAAATTTTCCTATTGCTTTATTCGAGCCTGTTGCCAATTTATCTCGTGACATTGATCAAAAGTCACTCGTTTAACAACTCGTGATTTTTTATCAATGTCATTCAATAAATTGCTAGGCAACCGGCTCTCGTAACAATTTGAAAAAATTTTCCGGCAAAAATTTACCACTTATGATATTATATATGAAAAAATCTGGTAGGTATATGTGCGTTTATGAATATTTAGTTTACAATAAATTTGAAGATAATTCAATAAATAAGTTCGTATTTTGTTTTTCAATTGAACATTTATTGAATTTCATTACGTGTAGAAAAACGTAAGTTCATTATTAACTTCATTGATTTGTATGATTTTAAAGTTGGACTAATAAACGCTTTTAGTATAAATAAACATATACGTACATAACGAGGGTCACGTTAGAATTACTGAGAACAAGATAAGTGGTTCTTTTAGGTACTTTAGACTTTTATATTAAATTCAAAGTAGTTTCCCACAATGAAATCCCGAATTAAAAATTCACACAACGGCTTCTTAAACGGTGTACAAGATAACATTATAAATGATCCAAAATATTTCTGCAAATATGTTAACAATAAAAAAGATTTCTCTAAACTACCAACAAAAATGTTTTAAAATGACATTGAGTTAAATTTTGGTTTTGAAATTGAGGAAGCCTTTTCGAATTATTTTAAAAGTGTGTACAATTTGTCACCTGTCAATCTAAACGATTACAAAAGTTAATAATGTTTCTGATAATGATATTTACACCGGCATACGTGCTTAGAAAAATACTACATCTGTTGGATCAGATAATATCGTATACATTTATAAAGGCTGTATTGATTATCTTATTCCTCCACTTGTAAAATTATTTATTATGTGTATAGTTTCAAATACCTTCCCTGAAAACTGAAAATCTGCCAATATTTTCCCTCTTTTCCAATCAGGTAACAAATAAAATAAATAACTATCGCCCAATTTCCTGCTTAAATTCAATAGCAAAAATATTCGAGTACGTTATTTCCAAACAAGTTCAGTATCAATGCAAAAATTCTATTATAAACTTTTAGCATGGCATTGTCGAAAATGATCAACTGACGAATTTCGCCCAACACATTTGAAAAAATTTTGCTAATAAAAATAAACTAGATGTTATTTACACCGATTTTTGTAAAGCATTTGATTCAGTTAAACATAAACTACTTATTATCAAATTGCGACAAACCGGATTTTCAAACAATTTATGTTTAATAGAGTACTTCCTCAATTATTTTTTGGCAGTCTCTGGCGTTCCACAAGGTTCAGTACTTGGCCATTTATTATTTATTCTTTTTATTAATGACTTTGTTACTGTTATTAAACATTCACACTGCCTTATGCACGCTGATGCCCTCAAGTTATTTTTTGAAATTCCTCAAATTAACGACTATACCTTATTACAATTGAATTTAAATGCAATATACAAGTGATCTATTAAAAATTATTTATATTTTAACATCAATAAATGCCAAATATTGACGTTTGGTAGAATTAAAAATACAGTTCACTACAATTACTTAAAGAATGATGTCATTTTACGCCGCACTTTTTATTAGATCCAAAATTAAATCTGATTAATCATGTGGAGGGCTTAATAAATAGTTGCAAGATTATTTGGTTTCATTTTTCGCAATACATTTGGATTTAATAATTTATTTTATTACACTGTTCATTTTAAAACTTTAATTTTAAGTAAGTTAGACTAGTGCTATATTATTTGGAATCCTGGTCAAAAATATCTTGTTGATGCAATTGAGAGAATTCAGAAAAGGTTTATCAAATACGTTTGTTTCAAATCGAAATTTTATTCTAGTGATAACTACGAATCTTTTCTATCCCTTTACAATTTATCCACAGTTATATCACGAAGAAATGAACATTTGTTGATTTTTCTATACAAAATAGTTACCAGCATTATCTGCTAAGTCAACTTAATTTTTGTCAATTTGTGTAATACTAGATGCTGTAACACCTATCTAATCAATATGTATAAAACTCAATACGCTTACAATTCACCAATTAACAATATGTGCCGACTTTATAATGGTAATTATACATTATTATATTTCTCTATGAATTTGAAAGAATTGAGAGAAGATTAACTCATTGTAACTTGCTTTGTATTTTTTTTTTGTGTTATGTATTTAATATTTAAACACTATGTTCTCCTTTCATGTAATTTAATATTATTCTGTAATTGGGACAAAAGTCCTGTTCATAAAAAGTTTACTAATTTATTATTTATTAAAAACTTACAACTAATTCTATTTTGTTAATAGTAGGTATTAATAGTTGCAACATTAAAAATTGCTAAAAAATTCTTTAGCGACTTGTTCAGTATCTTATTATAAATTTAATTAATACCAAAGCAGATTATGTCTTATTTATTACACAATTCTTGGTAACGTAAGATTATACGAACAACAGTATCTACCAGTGTAATCTAAATTTATAAGAACTTGAGTCTCACGAGAGCTATTAAGTTACAGCCAGATATTCGAGATTTATAGGAAGTTGTTCACAATACCACTATTGTATTACAAACGCTTGTTTCCTGGAGAATATTATTTAACTAGTTTATTTTAGCAAAATGACGATACAAACATTATTGTTTTCTAACTACATTACAGACGTGTATTATATAATATTTTTATTTTTAATATCGATATCTATAGTTTACAAAAAATCAACTTATAAGCTTTTAGAAATCAATTATTTCAATTTAATAATATTCGCTTAATTCGAAATTTTTGTGCTTAATAATAATTAATGCTTTTGCATCCCATGACCAGCAGTTCTAAACATGTGTCACAGGCGGAGTCATTCCATAACAAGCTCTGTAATAATGAAACATCTGTTAATATTTTGTGAGGCGGCCATGAAATTACACTGGCGACCCTCGAGCCATCTGCAGCTCCAACAAGTTAATATCACCGTCTCGGATCGGCTTTGGGCCGTTCTGTAACAACGCAAACAACTGCACGACGGTTCGAGAAAAAATTGTGCAGTGTAAAAACGACTTTGCAGTAGGGGATTAATTTATAACAATGTGAAAAACTCCGCGAGTCGTTAAGGGTTTTATTTGTGTTATGGCTCGTCTTGTTGAGTTTTCATTTTTGTGTCATAATGTTTTTATATGTGGTGCTATGGAGATATTTTCATTTTGGTATTAATGATGCTTTTATGTATAATATTTTTGTCTCCTTTAATCTCATATTAAATATTGTTAAGTACAAATGTTTTATAAGTACATACAATAATAATATTCTTTATTATTGCATTTGAAAGTTTTTACAACTTTATTACAGTGGTGGGTGTGAGACAATTTTCGTTTGAATTTTTTATTGGGACTCGCAGAATAAAATGCGACATCAGCGGAATTTTAGGAAACTAAATTAATGGCGGCCATTAGGACATGTCAAATATGTAATCGTCGAGACCCATCGTTTCATTCAGAAAAAGAAGTTCTCAATCTTTGATTTTATAATTTAAATAAGCAAATTAAATAAAATAATTATAATGTAATCTATTCCATAATTATTTCAGTAAGAATCACTTGTAATTCAGAATGTCAATTTTAATTCAGAAGTCGTCAATAATAATTTTAGCTCATACACAATCAATTTCAGAAGGCATTAGTTGTAATTATTTAAGTAAAAAATAATCGGCGCCAAATATGCTTTAATGAGGACATACAAAAATAAAACTAACCCGAAGTTTAGTTTAGTGACGTAATAGTGGAAGCAGATAACTTCCGTTCTGTATCCCTAACAACTAAGCAAACCAAGCAGCCTAGACTGACAAGGACTAATGATTGATATAGAAATTTTGGGAAGTATATACGTAGCAAGCTATCTTCAAAACACTTTATCTGTTTCACTCATTCGTTATGAGAATATATATCTGTATTAATAAAATGTGTCTATTCTTATACCATAGCGTAAGTTAGAGGTAATGTCACTATAGAATGATATTATTGACTTTTAACGAAACAAGTTGTAAAACGCGTCCAATTAAAGTAAGAGTAAGTATTAGCGTTCAATTTCATAAACGTCTTGTTAAATTTACTACCAAACAAAATTTAATTATGTAAACAAATTTGAATCAGTTTCAAAGTTATAATGACATTAAAAATTAATAGAATGAAATAATAGCAGAAGTGTAGTTCAAATTTAAGTGACAGCGAAACGTTGGCCTCAGAATAAACAATAAAAATTTGAACCGTAATCCTGCTATTATTTCATCCGATCAACATCAGTCGTTTATTCCATATTACCTTAAAAATTAAAATCATTGCTCTCAAAAACTAGCAATGCCTTTGTCGAATTTTTTAAATTTACTGTGGAAGTAAAATCATGGATTAATTTGGTTTGTGAAACTGAGCAAAATGTTGTAATTTTGTGGTTCTTACTGCTATAAATATGATTTTTGAATTTACTTTATAAGTTCAAAAATACAAAATTAATGTCACAAAAAACCTCGATATGATTTTATAAATTGAAATATAGAATATCGTTTTTAGGTTAATTTTTGCATTTGTACAATAGTTGCACTTCAGTTATGTTTATGTAATAAAACTAAAGTAAGATACTTAAACATGACGTTCCAATATGGGGGCTGTGTTTTAGACAGCTGATTTTGGACAAACAAACCGTTATTTAATATTGAGTCTCATAAAGAATTATCAGTCCGAGTAGATTTATGCATTTATTGTATTATAGCATTTTTTTTTCGGGAACAGTGTTCAAGAGTCTATCAAATATGTAATCGTATTCAGAGCTGGGAGTATCTTACGAAAAAAATACACTCGATGATGTCTGTAAGATATTTTCAAAAACTTAGATACTTTCAATTTTATATATATATAAATAAAATACCTACATACTTATAACATCATGTAAAGCCTGACTGGTATTTAATAGGAAAATATTTTAAAGCACAATGTCCTTGTATCTATGTCACGTAACAACATGGCGGTTGGTCAGCTGATTTTGAACAAAGTCAAAAAAATGTTTGTAAGATGCTTGTAAAATATTTAACATACTTTGTTCATTTTAGATACTTTTAATGTTTTTAGATACTTGAGAATATTATTTAAATGCAATCAAAGTATTTAGATCTTTTAAGGTATCTAAATGCAGTTGATATATCGTTTTATTGATAATACCATTTAGCTTAATATTAATTCAATATAATATACTTAA
Organism: Harpalus rubripes; assembly: GCA_963082715.1. Lineage (NCBI taxonomy): Eukaryota > Metazoa > Arthropoda > Insecta > Coleoptera > Carabidae > Harpalus > Harpalus rubripes. The sequence goes on from OY720450.1 coordinate 28,141,602, forward strand.
TATAATTTTTTTTTACTCATTAAAAATATTTTTTAAGGTATGTGAAATATACTAAGGACATTTTAAAAGTGTCAAATATATTTTAATGTATCTAAAATTATTTAAGATACTATAGTATCTAAAACATTTTAAAACTATCAAAGATATTTTTAAAGTAGGTATCTGAGATATTTTAAAAGTATTTAAGATATATTAAAATTATCTAAAAGATTTAAAATTATTTAAAATATTTTAACAGTATCTAAAATATTTTAAAAGTATATAGCATATTTTCAAGTAATTATCTGATATACTTTTAAAAATATGTGTATCTTAAAAATTTACAATTTAAGTATCTTGATATTTTATTTTATATCGAAGATACTTTTTCGAAATATCTAACCCAGCTCTGATCGTATTGTTATTAAATATTTAGTGAATCAGAGCTTATTAAAGCAAAACTAACCTAATCATAATTATTTAAATTTAATATTTATTTATAGTGATTTGGTGCTTAGTGTAAGTCGTGGGTTCAGAGCTAGCCTAGGGCGCACAGATTTTTGAGGCGCACAATTTTATCATTTCATTTGAAATTAGATTACAGCTAAAAAAATCTGATGTGGCCAGCACATTACCTTCCGTCAGTTCTATGTATTTTGTACAAATTTCATACGGAAAGTTCCTTGCTAAATTAAATATTCTATTTCTTGTACATTACCTTCCCGCAGTTGCATGTATTTTATGCAAATTTCATACAGAAAATTATTATTTTGTGACGTTTTCTATATACAGTCTAATGTATCTGCAAAAATAAAAGATTTATTATTATTATTATTTCTTGTACATTACCTTAAAGCAGTTGTATGTATTTTATACAAATTCCATACAGAAAGCAAAAGATCCTATATTTCCAGTAAAAATTGTAAGACAAACACACTATGTCAATTTCACTTGACACTGACATCTTTCAATCAGAATTTTCTTAATATAGTAGCTGTTTTCATAGCTATGGCTACTTTATGAAATTTAATTTCTTTATAATTTTTACCTTCCGTCACCTTTAGGTAAGGAAGGTATTGTCTTTGGTCAAAAAATTCGATGATGAGTTTTTAATCAATAAGCACGTTTTAGGGTCCCTAGAATACGAATTTACTATTTTTACGATGATGTCTGTATGTGTGTGTGTGTGTGTGTGTGTGTGTGTGTGTGTGTGGATGTGTGTGTGGATGTGTGTGTGTGTGTAACAAAATTTTCGTCTGCGATAATTCTAATACTACAGTTACAAAAATTATAATTTTTCGTGTACTTCTTCGTTACATCCTTATGAAGAGCTGATTAGATTTTGGTTACAATTGGTCAACCGGAAGTACCATCATTTGAAGATTTTAACAGTTTTTCTTGAAAAAACTATGTTAAATATAATTTTTTCACATTTGATGTTATTATAAATATTAAAGAATATTTTATTCTTTATACGATTTGACTGCATTTTATACTTAATATTAAATGGATATAGAGTTAAAAAATTATAAAGAAATTAAATTTCATAAAGTAGCCATAGCTATGGAAACAGCTACTATATTAAGAAAATTCTGATTGAAAGATGTCAGTGTCAAGTGAAATTGACATAGTGTGTTTGTCTTATAATTTTTACTGGAAATATAGGATCTTTTACTTTCTGTATGGAATTTGTATAAAATACATACAACTGCTTTAAGGTAATGTACAAGAAATAATAATAATAAATCTTTTATTTCTGCAGATACATTACACTGTATATAGAAAACGTCGCAAAATAATAATTTTCTGTATGAAATTTGCATAAAATACATGCAACTGCCGGAAGGTAATGTACAAGAAATAGAATATTTAATTTAGCAAGGAACTTTCCGTATGAAATTTGTAAGAAATACATAGAACTGACGGAAGGTAATGTGCTGGCCACATCAGATTTTTTAACTCTATATCCATTTAATATTAAGTATAAAATGCAGTCAAATCGTACAGAGAATAAAATATACTTTAATATTTATAATAACATCAAATGTGAAAAAATTATATTTAACATAGTTTTTTCAAGAAAAACTGTTAAAATCTTCAAATGATGGTACTTCCGGTTGACCAATTGTAACCAAAATCTAATCAGCTCTTCATATGGATGTAACGAAGAAGTACACGAAAAAATTATAATTTTTGTAACTGTAGTATTAGAGTTATCGCAGACGAAAATTTTGTTACACACACACACACATCCACACACACACACATCCACACACACATCCACACACACACACACACACACACACATACAGACATCATCGTAAAAATAGTAAATTCGTATTCTAGGGACCCTAAAACGTGCTTATTGATTAAAAACTCATCATCGAATTTTTTGACCAAAGACAATACCTTCCTTACCTAAAGGTGACGGAAGGTAAAAACAGCCAAGAACATGAAATGAGATTTAAAAATTAGGTAGGTAATCAAAGGAATATGTGGCCATTTTATTTTAATTTTTCAGAGTTAAATGTAACATTTTCGCATTTTTACCTTCCGTCACCTTTAGGTAAGGAAGGTATTGTCTTTGGTCAAAAAATTCGATGATGAGTTTTTAATCAATAAGCACGTTTTAGGGTCCCTAGAATACGAATTTACTATTTTTACGATGATGTCTGTATGTGTGTGTGTGTGTGTGTGTGTGTGTGTGTGTGTGGATGTGTGTGTGGATGTGTGTGTGTGTGGATGTGTGTGTGTGTAACAAAATTTTCGTCTGCGATAACTCTAATACTACAGTTACAAAAATTATAATTTTTCGTGTACTTCTTCGTTACATCCTTATGAAGAGCTGATTAGATTTTGGTTACAATTGGTCAACCGGAAGTACCATCATTTGAAGATTTTAACAGTTTTTCTTGAAAAAACTATGTTAAATATAATTTTTTCACATTTGATGTTATTATAAATATTAAAGAATATTTTATTCTTTATACAATTTGACTGCATTTTATACTTAATATTAAATGGATATAGAGTTAAAAAATTATAAAGAAATTAAATTTCATAAAGTAGCCATAGCTATGGAAACAGCTACTATATTAAGAAAATTCTGATTGAAAGATGTCAGTGTCAAGTGAAATTGACATAGTGTGTTTGTCTTATAATTTTTACTGGAAATATAGGATCTTTTACTTTCTGTATGGAATTTGTATAAAATACATACAACTGCTTTAAGGTAATGTACAAGAAATAATAATAATAAATCTTTTATTTCTGCAGATACATTACACTGTATATAGAAAACGTCGCAAAATAATAATTTTCTATATGAAATTTGCATAAAATACATGCAACTGCCGGAAGGTAATGTACAAGAAATAGAATATTTAATTTAGCAAGGAACTTTCCGTATGAAATTTGTAATACATAGAACTGACGGAAGGTAATGTGCTGGCCACATCAGATTTTTTAAATTTGTTATATACGCAATGCTAAATATGAATTTGTTTGTCCAAAATCAGCTGACCAACCGCCATGTTGTTACGTGACAGAGATACAAGGACATTATTGTGCTTTAAAATATTTTCCTATTAAATACAGTCAGGCTTTATATGATGTTATAAGTATGTAGGTATTTTATTTGTTGTATTTTATAAAAAAACGAAGGCCCGAATTTCAATATTTATCTATATATTTTTTGTGTCGGAAGTTGATTTCTCATATGTACCATCAATATAGTAAAAAATGTTTTTGTTGTGTACTCAATATACATTGAGGTCCAGAAACCATTTCACAAGTCGTTAGATTTTTCCATTAAGCCAGTGATCCTTAAATACATGCACAATGTCCACGAAACGAGTAACTAAACTAAACTAGAGCAGAATTCCTCACATTCACATTAGTCGAATCCATTACCCAGGCAGGGGAAGGAAGTAGCGGGCGACGTGGTTTGACTTGCACCGCAGTTAATTTAAATTTCCCGCCGAGATGCGCGAACAAAAGAATCTCATGAGAAATCGCGAGGAACCGTTCAGTGGAACCCATCAGAAAACAAGTTAAACTTTCCCTAATCAATCTTTCGGCCCGAATGGAGAAATAGAGGGTGGGAATGTTTGTGCTGGGTTCTGGGTTGTTTTGTCCGAAAGAATTTTGATTACGATGTGTAAACACAATAATAAAAGTCTTAAGATTAACCAGAACATATAAAGTATATGTTTTCAAGAGATAATACACTTTTATATCTTGTTTTAATAAATTCATAGTGGCAGAAGAATTTTATTCAAAATAAGATTGTTTTCAACGAGAATTCTCCAGGCAATGCATTTTTAATTTGCAAGTTGGCATACGTATTGTATATCAATTTTCATTTCTTTTAATAAAAAAGGTTGTGACATTATAATAGGGTATTTTACATAAATCAAGTTTTACAATTATAATGACAATCTAATATAACCTCGAAGCACAACAAACTAGAAAAGAAATGTGAAGTAGGGAACTACTAGGCAAGTGTTAATGTTATGTTCCTTTGTTTACCACTCGGGTACCCTAGCAGTAATATTGTGTTCACTTACATCATTATGATGTAGACATTAATTAGTCATTTCAGCTTAAATGGTACAAAAAATACGTGTTTATTTTCATTATTTATAAATAAAATATAACAAGAAAACCAAAAATTTAAAACCCCATTACTAAATCTAAGAGATTTAAATATATTTTTACAATATCAAATCAAGGAACTGTAATATTTTAATTTAATAACTAATGTCACTGATGATTTTCAAATATTTTCCGAGACGTCTAATTTTTCTTCTTCTCTAAATAAATACAACCTGAAACTTTAAAACTTCGTATAATATCGATATACCAAGAAAGTTCCCAAAAAAAAAATTGAACTTAAAAAAGAGTAGGTTCTATCCTCAGTACTATCTCTACTAATATAGGCATTACAATTTTAGTGCTTACCATAACTTTGTTAGGCTATCAATATACGAGTATAATTAAATTTATGACACAGTAATTACAATACATTTTCATGTGAAATTAACCCTAAAAATTTAAAAAAATATATTTTCTAAATTTAAATGCCACCATTCATAAAAAAATTTGGTTCCAGTGCCCACCACCAGGTTTTCAGTGTAAATAGTTGACAATACTACAAGAATTGTAAGATTAACCGACTTACCTGTAAGGAAGGTTGATCGTAATTTTCCGAGCTTGTCCTCCGATATAATTACAATGTAGTGTCGCGTTATGTCATACCTATCGGTACATTTGAAAGTATATAATCAAAAAAACAAACGACGTAACACCTCATTACAGCTCATTTAGTTACTCATTTCGTTATTTGTGATACGCATTTCGCACTTGGGTTCTTCGGGTGAGGTGGGGGTTATGTAATTATATCGGTGGACAAGCTCGGAAAATTACGATCAACCTTCCTTACAGGTAAGTCGGTTAATCTTACAATTTTCCTTCGCTTGTCCTCCGATATAATTACAATGTAGATGTTTAAAGTGATAGGTGCGAAATCGTGTTGAATCTTATCGTATTTAAAACAGATTTCATACATTATGATATACATAGCCTATACAAGCACCAACCTGGTTTGAAATAGCCTATACATAACAATAGCCCCTTATAAATCCCAAAAATTTAAACTAATTCTCTATACTTATTTGCAAAAGTTGACTATTAGGTAATTACAGGTTTATTACAAAAGTTGATTGAATATTGAGAATTCGGTGTTCAACATGTCGTGTCTATATTAACCCTGTTCTATTTGCTACGTAGATGGAAGCGTGTCTTTTATTGTAGCCTGGAAAAATATTTGTAACTATACGGCTCTTTTTACCTTACGTCACCTTTACGTAAGGAAGGTATTGTCTTTGGTCAAAAAATTCGATGATGAGTTTTTAATCAATAAGCACGTTTTAGGGTCCTTAGAATACGAATTTACTATTTTTACGATGATGTCTGTATGTGTCTGTGTGTGGATGTGCGTGTGTAACAAAATTTTCGTCTGCGATAACTCTAATACTACAGTTTCAAAAATTATAATTTTTTCGTATACTTCTTCGTTACAACCATATGAAGAGCTGATTAGATTTTGGTTACAATTGGTCAACCGGAAGTACCATCATTTGAAGATTTTAACAGTTTTTCTTGAAAAAACTATGTTAAATATCATTTTTTCACATTTAATGTTATTATAAATATTAAAGAATATTTTATTCTCTATACGATTTGACTGCATTTTATACTTAATATTAAGTGGATATAGAGTTAAAAAATTATAAAGAAATTAAATTTCATAAAGTAGCTATAGCTATGAAAACAGCTACTATATTAAGAAAATTCTGATTGAAAGATGTCAGTGTCAAGTGAAATTAACATAGTGTGTTTGACATAATTTTACTGAAATATAGGATCTTTTGCTTTCTGTATGGAATTTGTATAAAATACATACAACTGCTGTAAGGTAATGTACAAGAAATAATAATAATAAATCTTTTATTTCCGCAGATACATTACACTGTATATAGAAAACGTCACAAAATAATAATTTAAGACATAAATTTTCTGTATGAAATTTGCATAAAATACATGCAGCTGCCGGAAGGTAATGTACAAGAAATAGAATATTTAGCAAGGAACTTTCCGTATGAAATTTGTACAAAATACATAGAACCATAGAACTGACGGAAGGTAATGTGCTGGCCACATCAGATTTTTTAATACTAGCTTCATCCATCTACTAATAGTTTGAGAACATACTGGATGACTCGGTTTTTGGTATGTTATAATTAAATTTTAACGATATTTAGATGTGATACGAATGTAGAGAACAATTGTTGACGTAGTATAAAATTCTGGTTTTTCGGAAAAATGCTAAAACAAGTAAAGATTGTTGTCTAATAGGACCTGATGTTTTTATTCGTTCACTATTTTCTATCTTGTATTCTTGTAGTAAGGTTTACATTTATTGATGATAGAGTCTGAACCTTATGTGCACTACTAAGAGCCATTAAGGTCACTAGTTTGATAGTAGTCCTTGTAAGGGAAAATATGTTTCCGATATATTTTAGAATTCGAACTCGATTCTATGTAACTTCAAATTTTCGATTTGCCGATCTTGTAATGTAAATTTCTCTAATTTGTCTTTTAATTACAAATTCATCTTCGCTTTTTTACCGATAGTGTTAGATTGAGAGTTGCTCGATAAGAAATGTCTGTGTAGTAGGAACTCTCTACATGGACGGAGTTAGTTATAAAATTTATATTATATTCTAAACAATATGAATATGATTCTAAATTTTTTAAGCAACAAAATTTCTTGGTTTTTCCTTTTGTGAGAGTACCCATAATGTTCCTTCGGAAAACAATAGTATTAAAGGCAGAACAGCTTGAGGAATGTTTTTATTTATAAATACTCTCCGGATAATATCCCTTCTATTAGGGCAAGATCCTTGGACAACGAATGTTTGTCTCTGAAACGTGATAAGAGTAAGGAATTTTTGATTCAACAAAATTTTGAGTTTTTGTGAGCATTTTTTGGAATAATGAATACCAACTATTAATATACCGATCGCTTTTTCAAGTATTATTATTTCTAACTAAATAATTATTGAAAAGAAAGGCGGAAAAGAAGCGTAAAGGTAATACGCGTAATTAATTGTAAAGGTATCTACTGAGAAGGAGTCTGGAGTGCGTAATTTTTACATTTTGCGTTAATTATTTTGGCATATAGGTCAATTTTCAGTTTCCCGAATTTTTGTAACTATAGAAGGTGTCCATGATAACTATTCCAACATGGGAAACCCAAGAAAATACGAAGCGTGTTAAATTAGATAAAAGTTACCCCTTTAGAACACCATGTTAATGGTGTTTTATTAATTGCGAAAAAAGGCAAAGGTCACTAAATGTAGGCGAAAAAGTAAATTTTGCTGTTTTTACCTCTCGCTAAGAGAGGTATTGTATTCATGCTAAAAATCGCATATCCAGATTTTAGAGAATAAGCACGTTTTAAGGTCCCTAGAATCCGATTATAACATTTTTACGATGATGTCCGTATGTGTGTGTGTGTGTGTGTGTGTGTGTGTGTGTGTGTGTGTGTGTGTGTGTGTGTGTGTGTGTGTGTGTGTGTGTGTGTGTGTGTGTGTGTGTGTGTGTGTGTGTGTGTGTGTGTGTGTGTGTGTGTGTGTGTGGATGTGTGTGTGTGTGGATGTTGGATTCACCATAACTCAAATACTATAAGACTTAAGACATTTTTAACTACGGATTCCTTAATCTAGCAATAATGGGAAGAGGCGAGTCAGTTTTGGTAACAATTGGACAACCGGAAGTAGTAGTTACAAGAAAAAAATCATCTAAATATTATTTATCGAAAATTTATGTAAATACTTATATTAAAGAACGTTAAATTCTTTATTCGATAAATATAAATTCATTATTATATCTTCTATAGATTCAGAGATAAAGAAATGTATATAAAATAATTTGATGTAAAAATTCTTAGATCAAACTACTTCAAGGCAAGAAATTCAAATGTTTGTAATTCACACATAAATGTCACTGTCAAAAATATTTGTATGCCACTGTCAAAAATATTTGTACATCATTATGAAGATTATGAAAATAAATAAAAAGTCAACAACGCAAAAGAATATACCTAAAAAAGAATATAACAGGAATTTGCGAAAAAATTACGAATAAAAGAAAAAGAAAAGGAAAGTAGAAAAAAAAATTCAAGATATCGAATATAAAGAAAATGTATGTATTGTACATAATTTATATTAAAATAATTATTTTGTAATGAGACATGAATTATTTGTATTTAAAAATATTTTTTGTTTTATGCGTACAACCAGGTAAAATATCTGGCGAGAGGTTATGTGCTGGCCACATCAGATTTTTTATTTTGCAAATACTTCTAAGTGTTAAATAATACTGGATTTTTGGTTTGCACATCTTTAGGGAACTTTTTATATTTTTTCGAAGCTCAGATTTTCTTTATACTGTATATTTTCAAGTTATGATGAGAAAGTTTTAATTTTTATATGGACGCCATATTGATAAGTTACACCAGTTTTTTTTTTCTTTCCAACGATATATAACATGTCTCTGTTCATCTGTTTTAAAATGCAAAAATAAATTACTAAGTTTATGGATTAAAAGCAATGGTTGTTGGCATGTGATAGAAAGCTGCTAAAAAATCCAGACAATTTATGCGATAATTTCGTTCCTGCGTGTTGCATTAACCGCTTGTTAAATTAGATGCGAGCTCCCCAGCCAGAGGTTGAGGCACTAGAAAAAACATTTCAAGTATAAACACTTTGTTTTATGTGACACATAGTAAGTGAAAAATGACTGCATCACCAATTATGATCATTTTTGCGGTAGTTCGAAATGGTCATTTTTCTATTGAGTTTTGCTAATAGTTATGTGGAACTAAGAGAAATTTTCCTTTTTCCAAATACCAGAAACTTTAGTTCTTGCGTTGGATTGAAGTTAACTTCTCTGTTAAAAGATAATTACAGTGATTCAAGGAGTTTTACTGTAGATACACAGTGATACTAAATTCTGGTTTTGTTTTCTCTCATTATTAGCATGTACGATATATGTTTTTACCTAAATGGCAAACAATTAATTTCATATCTCTGATATTTGAAACAACTAAATCAATGGTATTTTCTAAATTTGCTTTCTATTAATAGTAAAAAAATCTGATGTGGCCAGCACATAACCTTCCGTTAGTTCTATGTATTTTGTATAAATGTCATACAGAAAGTTCCTTGAAAAAGATTATATTTCTTGTACATTACCTTAAGGCAGTTGTATGTATTTTAAGCAAATTCCAAACAGAAAGTTTCTAACAAAATATCCTATATTTCCAGTAAAATTATAACATAAACATACTGTCAACTGCCACTTGACACTGACACCTTTCAATCAGAATTTTCTATTTTCTTAATGTAGCAGCTGTTGCCAGAGTTATAGCAAAGCTGACTAATATACATGATATTTAATGTCTTTATAATTTTTTAACTCTATGTCCATTTAATATGAAGTATAAAATGCATTCAAATTGTATAGAGAATAAATAATTCTTTAATATTTATAATAACATTAAATGTGAAAAAATGATATTAACATCGTTTTTCAAGAAAAACTGTTAAAATCTTCAAATAAAGGTACTTCCGGTTGACCAATTATAACCAAAATCTAATCAGCTCTTCACATGGCTGTAACGAAGAGGAGTACGAAAGAATTATAATTTTTGGAATTGTAGTATTAGAGTTATCGCATTAGAAAATTTTGTCACACACAGACACACACACACACACACACACACACAAACATACATACACACACACACACACACACACACACACACACACACACACACACACACACACACACACACACATACAGACATCATCGTAAAAATAGTAAAATCGTATTCTAGGGACCCTAAAACGTGCTTATTCATCAAAAACTCACCACCGAATTTTTTGACCAAAGACAATACCTTCCTTACCTAAAGGTGACGGAAGGTAAAAAAACAAGCGTGTTTGAAAACTATATTTGGTAGGTAACAATTATCAGTAATAGTTTAGATACTATTTTAAAATCCTCTAATTTTGAAAAAGGATGTAATATGAACATTTTAGTTTAACTAAATTTTAAATGAAGCTAAATTTACCATTAGGGTTTTTTTTGCTAAAAAAATAACTTTATATGAACTTATTTGGAGTACATAGCACTTAGATATAGTACCTATATGGTGCTATTCTGTACCGTTCTATAAGCTCTATAGGCTCTGTAAGTAACCAACGTTACAGTATGTAAGAAATTTGTTATTCTGTAACCAAGTTACAGTACTGTAAGCGCTACAGAGTTATAGAAATTTCTGTAAATCTTACAGCGCCAAAATCCTGACTGTAAAGTATTTACAGAGCAAATTGAAACGTCAAAAATATTTTTAATAAAAAACATACTGTCAAACGAAAAGAAATATTCAGATGGAAAATGAAAGAATACCATTTTTAATATATTTATTACTAGCTGAACCCGGTCCGCCTTGCTGGCCCTAAGTTGACGTTAGTAATATATATATTCTGTGCTCTAAGTAAGCCTTTTGCGTTATATTGCCTTTTAATTTAAGTAGATGTTACTGCATGTAAATATCGAAATTTCTTCTTTAGCACATCTGTACATGCATTAGAGTGCATACATTATAACGGAAAATTGATTTGGCAGTTGGTAATGAGTTGTAGGAATACAAATTACTTGTGAAAGATGATTCGTATTATATGCAACACAGTGATACTTACTTGTGTATGGAAGATAATTATTGAAAAATGAAATAAATATTTTATGTGAAATGAAAATTCGTGTTAATTTATTATAACATTCTTTATTAGAAAATTAGTGTAATGTAATGTTCGTAATTAAATGTACAAAAATTTAATTAATGAAAATGATTTTATGTATTACATGTTTTATAAATGTTTTATTGTAATGCTCTGTGATGAACAATATTTTTCGTTTTTCCTTCATGTCCGAATATGAATAATGATGATGGTTTACCAACACGTGAGCATCCAACGTATAATTGTCCATGTGAGAAACATGGTGTTTCAAGATTTAATCCACATACTTGCAGCGATTGACCTTGCGACTTATTGATGGTCATAGCAAATGCTAGACGTACCGGAAATTGGATACGTTTAAATTCGAATGGCATATCAGATGGAATAATTGGTATACGTGGAATTAATACGTTTTCACCTTTGTATTTGCCAGATAATATAGTGGCTTCAATGATATTGTTCATCAATGTTTTTACAGCCAATCTTGTTCCATTACAAAGTCGTGGTTGATTTAAATTGCGTAAAAGAATTATTGGCACACCACTTTTTAATTGTAGAATGTGAGGTGGAATTCCAGGCAAGTCAAGTGAATTTAAAAATTCAGTTGGGTAATTCACAACTTCATCTGGATCCATAACGCAATCAATGGATTTGAATGTTTTTGTTTGGCCACCAATCTTACTTTGAATTTCAATATTAATGTCATTGACGTCTTTGTTTTTGGCTGCCAATATAGCGCGATCGCTTAACCATTCATGATTCCTATAATTCCGTTCGATATTAGGATATATACTTGAAATTAAATCCTCTTTTGATTCAATGGTAACACAAAAATCTGGAGGCAATGTTATTAATCCTGTTGCATAGTCTTTTGCAATTTTTCCATTTCCAATGTCTAATAATTGGTTTGCAAATGGGTTGATGCATCGTTTTGTAATTGTACGCGCATGTTTATAGTAAGTGATAGTTTTTGAACAAATCGCCATAAAATGGATGCTTTCAAACACGCGTTTAATTCATCTGCAGGTGTTGATCGTGGGATGACTGGTAAAGTTTGTCTAAAATCCCCTGCTAGTAATATAAGAGCACCTCCAAAAGGTTGTTGGTTACTACGTAAATCTTGCAATGTTCGATCCAATGCTTCTAACGATTTTTTGTGTGCCATTGTACATTCATCCCATATAATAATCTGGCATTGTTGAAGTACCTTTGCCATTGCAGATGTTTTTGAAATATTGCATGTTGGTGTTTCTGTTAATTGCATATTCAATGGTAATTTTAATGCAGAATGGGCCGTTCTTCCGTCATCTAACAAAGTGGCTGCAATTCCAGAAGAAGCAATAGCCAACGCTATATTACTGTTTGATCGTATTGTTGCCAAAATTAACGAAATTAAATATGTTTTCCCAGTACCTCCGGGAGCATCTAGGAAATAAATTCCACCAGTGTTTGCATTGATAGCTTGCATAATAGTTTCATATACGTGTTTTTGCTGTTGATTCATCATTGGTATATTTTGTTGAACAAATGTATGTAAGACATTGGTATCGTAATTTTTTTCACGTTGTATTTCACGATTAAATAAATTTACATTGGCTCGATTAGGTGATGGCATTCCCAATTGATTCAGTACTTTGTTTTCCATCATTACACAAATATCTTCAATGTAAATTAATATTTGATTATACATCTCTGCAGTGTATTGTAAATTTACATCTGCATTTGCATTACGTGCTTGATATAAAATGTCATCTGTCATGGTGTCTTTATATTTTTCCCATAATTGTAACGGATGCGATGGAAAGCACGTAGATATTATAATTGCGAATAATGTACGAATTTGATATGAAGAAGCAGTATGTGATGCATCGAGAAGTGAATTATTCCAATGTTCATCGTTTTCAAGTAGATTTAATTGTTGGCAGGCGTCACGGTATGATTCGCAAAGTACATTATTTACGGTTCTTAAATTTTGAAATGATGTCGGGCCACGTACGTTAATTAACAGTAAACGTAAAAAATAGCATTCAACATTATTTGGATGTACAGTGTATAATCGACCTAAGGCATCACTGGAAAATACATTTGGGTGGCCAGTTACTGGTTTTCCTTGTTTGCGACGTCCAAATTTTTTTCTGGATGCATTCCATGTGAAATAGCGTGGGACTTCTGAATACAATAACGTTTTAGCGAAATCATCAATTTGGCATAATGAAAAAAATTCAGTCAATGTTGTTGCTGGTGGTTGTGCGCGTTCGATAACATTTTCTGTAGTAAAATATACTCGTTGTCCATTTTCTAAATGAACGGCCAAATGTACCACAGTCGGATATCTCTCATGAATTGGAAAAGCGAATATGCGCCAGACTGCTTCATTGCTGCTAATGTATCTTCCCATTTGATATTGTCTAATTTCATCGAAATTATTTGCAGGTGCTACTCCGAAAATGGCCATGTCACTGCCTTTGTTGACATATTTACAAATGTATTTTATTGATTTAACAGAATTACAATATTCGACATTTATATGTGCTTTATAGATTTTGGATAATAATGGCGAATATGGTACTATCCAACGATTATCAATCTCAACATCATTATTTAGTACTTTCAATGTTACAGATCTACCATTGTCATCTGTCGCACGACGGCGATATAGTGGATATCCATCGTTGCCTGAAATTGTTTCTGGAATAAATTGTCTTGGATATCGTTTAGAACACTTTCCATCAATCATACATGGTGAATGTTTATTAAGTGCACCACATGGGCCATGTATCATATTCTTTGTAATGATTTCGAATAATTCTGGATCAATTGTAGAATCTGGTATTTCAGCACAAATAATACTATCAATTTCATTTGGTTGAATTTTATCCAGACTCCAAATTAGAATATGAGCATGTGGCAATCCTCTCTTCTGCCATTCAATGGAATACATCCAGCAACGAACTGGGCCAAAAACGTTATGCTTTACAATTAAGTCAATCAAAGATTTCAATTTCTGCTTAAATACTCGTGCTGTGATGTCATGGCGATCAATTTGCGATTGTTCAGGTAATAAACACTTTTTAATTTCATTCCAATTAGGATTGCAAGTGAATGTTATGAATAAATCTGGACGGCCATAATTCCGAACGTACGACATAGCATCCTGTGCATATTCATGCATGTGTCGTGGACTGCCGGTATAAGTAGCTGGTAAAATTGTTATACGGCCAACGTTATTTACATTGCCATCAGTATTAATTGCATCACGTAGATGAATGTATTCCTCCGTTCGTAATTGTCGTTGATTTAGTCGAATGAATAATAGCCGTTCTGTTTCTATTTTTGCGTACATGTCCACTACATACTGATGATACAATTGCCGACATTTCAAAATATGATTTTCTACATTCTCGCGAATCATTAATCTGTACGCATAGTAATTCATGCAACTGATTTTTTTGTTTGTTTCTGCACCTGTAATATTGAAATATATATATTTGTTGTAATAATGTGCTAAATATTTGGCAAGAAATAAAATAGAAATATATTTACCAGAAGTTGGATTTATCATTTTCAATTGAAAATGATAGCCATCATCTCCTTGCCAAAATAGTATTGGATATTGAAGTGCATCATAAGAACGATGTGTTTCAGGGATACGTTGCAACTGATTATTTCGCCGATGTAAAATAATATCTCTTGATTCGAATTGATCACCAACAATGACAATGGCTACTTCATTTATTGTTGGTGCATTGAATCGTCTAGAATGCTCACCTACTGGAGTTTTATCAGCTCTTATAATTATTTTGTAATTGTCGGATGGCATTCGATCTACTGCAGTCTTAAATAATTTCACCAATTCATTATGCTGATGGAATAAATTTTGTAATGACTGTACAATGTCACGGCGTATTCCAGACGTAATTGCACATCTAGTGTTAACTTCATGATCAGAATTGCCAAGGAAATATATTTGTAGAAATTTGTGTTGTTCATCAGGAATAGGTAACAATGAACCTGCACTGTGATAAATTTGACCTTGTACTTTGAATGTTGGCATAAAATGATCAGTAATTATATTGTCTGCTCCGAATGAAGTCATTTGGAAGCAAGTGTTGTACTGTCGAATATTTTTAAGAAAATGTTTTGATTGTGGCGTCGTTCCAGATACCAATGTAAATAATGGTTCTGGTGGTTGATTTAATTCTGGTAATTTTACTTTTCCATTAACACAACACAACCCTGGTGCTTCATTTTTGTATTTCAATGCTTTGCAATGGGCACACACTTGATCCATATTACCAATATCAATATTCCGATGAAGTCAAACTATACAGAAACACTCCTCACGACCTGTAGAACACGTATATAAATTTTTATTAAAATCGGTACAATAGTTTTTGAGTTTATTGCGTACGTATATAAACGTGTCTTTTACATATATAGAGATGTCACTGACGTCTTTGTTTTTGGTTGCCAATATAGCGCGATCCATTCATGATTCCTATAATTCTGTTCGATATTGGGATATACACTTGAAATTAAATCCTATTTTGATTCATTGGTAACACAAAAATCTGGAGGCAATGTTATTAACCTGTTGTATAGTCTTTTGCAATTTTTCCATTTTTTTTTTTTTTTTTTTTTTGTTACAGAAACTCTCCTCACGACCTGTAGAACATGTATATAAATTTTTATTAAAATCGGTACAATAGTTTCATAAACGTGTCTTTGATATATATAGAGATTAAGCGTGAATCACAGGAGGTAAATACGCATATTGTACTATCAATAATTCTCACAAATATTTATGTTCGAAAAATATAGAAATTTTATGAGAATAGAAAGAAGATTTTTGCGGGATCATCAAATTATTTCGAATTTTAAATCGCAGAAAAATGATTTTTTTTGTGCACTCTCCACGCCAGCAATGATGTAACGTCTGGTAAACGCCCGCACGGTACGAATATGATATCATTACCGATATCTAAATACTAAACAGATTGGCATACCCAGCAATGGGTAATATGCCGTGATGATAATATTTATTTAATTTATTTATACCATTACAATAATCAAAATATATGACAATAAACAGTAATTCAATAATATAATATGCATTATTAAATATATACTTACATATTACTAGAGTTATTCACAATTTTTTAACGACTTGTCAAAAAAATGATAACACATTTGACAGTTTGACATGAATGAAGTTAGGTATTCTATAAAAACAACTGTATATGTAGACTTGATACAGAGAGAGTTACAGAATAGGTAATTCTAACATTCTGTAAGCTGTCGTCTTACAGAGCTCTATAGCTTACAGAGCTTATAGAGTTACAGTCTTACAGAGCAAAGTTACAGAATAGAGCCATAAGTCAGAAACAGCCTATTCATGTTTTAAGTTGACTGTTTCCAATAACTGTTTTTGGTATAGAATTTTGAAAAGAATATTTTTGAAAGGTATAGCGAATCCGTTTACCCAGATTAGAACAACTTTGTCTTGCGTAAGAGCCTGCCACTTACACCATTACACCAATAATTAGGTAGGGAACCAGCATAGTTTCTCATGTATCTCTTGTCCTTTTATTGCCCTGTGTTTCACGCCTCCCTCCTCACTTTTACCTTGATGAAGTTCGGATGCCGCTGTTAGTTTACACGGTTTTGAATGAAGGAGTGTTCGTTTTGAAGAAATAATCGTCCATACCTGTGGTCTTTCACAATTTTACTGTACTCTGTATTTTCGTCAGGTAAGAAAATGTATTTTCTGTAAAGCGAGATTGCGCTATGTACAATTGCGGCATTATCCATAAACTGAGAAGCGTCTGCCAATTTTGGCAAAGAATCTGCTACACCAGTTAGATTGTTTGTTAGCATGTTACTTATTAAGATAACCAAAGCTAAAAAGACTCTGAGTAATCTATTCATGTAAGGAAAATGTTTTGTTTAACCACTGTTTCCGGTATGCACGTTTGAATTTCACCAATTAGTTTAGGAGGGTGCAAGGATTAATAAATGGCTACCAACGGGTACTTGTCAGTCATTTCTTCCTTTCAATTTTTGTTAAATCTTACAACAAATTCATGTTGTATGTTTACGTTTTGGCCTTTGTTAATCGGTAGGATTTTTTACCAAGGAAGAAAATCTTTGCTTAAGATTTTAGATACAGAGGCAAAAACTTGTCTGCGAAACCATGTACCTGGGTAAATTCTCGTTACCGCACACCGGACGACCATGTATCATCTCCTTGTGTTGAAACTATATGAGTAAAATATAAGGTTCGTAAGTCACGTGACAAACTACCTGAATCAAGGAAGGTTTGATGTTTACATAACAAATGTAACACTGAACGTATGTAACATAGAAGTAAGCCAACGCTAAACCTGGACTATGGAAGGGTATTATAAAGTACTTACCTTAATTACTAAAAATTGGATAAACCCATATTTATCAGGAACGCAGAGATAAGTCACTTGACTATGTGGTTTAGATTAGTGTAATTATACGCCATAAAGAACACATGTCCATCAGATCTAAAGGGGTAAGTCCCCTGATTTCCAGATCTAAATGTTACAGGGTAGAAAAAAGGATAAACACGTGTTTATCGGATCTATAAGGGTAAGTCACATGACTACCAGATCCTTGCCATAACAAAGTATCTAGTACTTACTACAACTTCAAAATCAGTTTTCTTTTCAATCTATTTAATTCCTCCTCCAACGCAGCACAGCAGCAGCCTGAAGGTGAAGAGTGCCTTCTTTTTCACAATATCATAATTTCTACAGTATACTTAAAAAACACAACACACAACCATTTGTAGAATGTCCGTATCCGATATGTATAAATAACGGAATGAGTAACTAAATGATTTTTTGATTATATACTTTCAAATGTACCGATAGGTATGACATAACGCGACACTACATTCTAATTATATCAGAGGACAACCGAAGGAAAGTTCATTATAAAGTATCAGATTATGAATTATGTTTATATTAATTATTGGTCTCTCTCGGCCTTGAAAATTGTTCAATACGGTTGTGTGAGACCAACGTGCCATTACATGTCGGAACATGTTCATATTGTCCAATACGGCCGTGTGAGACCAACGTGACACCTCACCATTGTCTGAACCATGTTTATAACTGCAATAGTTATATTTGACTCAATGTATTTTATATATTAAATTTTTTTTTCTACATAATATGAACAAATATACTTTCAAAAGTACTATCTGTATAACCCTGAATTTATGGCAGCGTGAAGTCACGTTGGTCTCATAAAGTCCGTAGCCGAAACATGGTTTTTGAAGTCAGCCGAAGCTTGAGAACGGCAACTTATTAAATTTGGTGGATTTAACTATAAAACTAGATCCTAATATGTGTATATTTTTCTTTTACGCTTCCATAAATATTAAAACCATAATATTTCCATAAATATATTGTACTTGTATAAATTATTAATTGCGCGTATTGTTATATATTGATTCAGAATTAGCGGGACCATTAAAAAATTAATGAATGTAGTTAATCTGAATCTTTTTACTTACTTTTTAATCAGAGTATTGGCAAATAAAAATAAAAAATGTGGTCTGTGGAATCTCTCTGGACTGAAGGGTTGAAGCTGAAGCGGTATGTCCTAAATTGTCTGCGGTTTTCAGCGTTCGATTCGGTGTGTGAGATGCCTCAAGGAATTTTTTACACACCCGGCAAAAAATAAATGAAGGTTTTAATCTCTTGTAACTAAGACTGAGGGTGGAGCCAGATTCCGAGTTTTTACGACGGCTTTTGTTATTTTTTAGTCTTGTTTGAATGGTTTCAGAGGATGGATGGATTTTAGGTTCACTGATTTTATATTAAAGAATGGAAATAGGCCCCAGAAAGGAATGATGGACTATTTTTCCACTACTTCATTATGTAGTTTCTTTTTAGTATTTATTGTAGTTCAAGGTATTCTGTTTATCTATTAAGATAAATTTGTAAACAAAACAAAATGAATGATTTTCAAGTATAACTTTTTTCTTCAAGAAAAATAACATGCTTATGTAAGATACCTACGTATAATAATCTATTCTATATTTCTATAAAATACAAATAAATATAAAACACGATTGATTTTCTCTCAAATATTATTTTAAGAGAAAAACAGCATAATTACATATTTGTCCTTTGGAGGAAACATCAAATTAATTCAGTCAATAGAATTACATACTTGAAAATTACGTAATTTAAAATTAAATATAAAGGAAACTAGGGTCAGTTGTTATTTAGCTGATTTACTGGGCCAGAATGAATTCTCGTCACGGTCATAAATTATTTGAAATATATTTTATAAATAAATTTATTTATTTATTTATTTATTTATACCACTCAACAGGACTTACGTCCCAATTACAGAGGGTAATATTACAAAATATGTAGTAACACCAAATATAAAATGCCAGTAGTAGCTGAGTAGTAACATAAAAAAAATACAGTATATTTAATATAATATAATAAAAAAAATAATTATTCACATTTTTTTAAAGATAATTACTTATTTTATATTTGTAGACATTAAATTTATCATTAAAAATATCTATATCTACACACTTAGATATGTTATTGAAATAAGTACATATGCGCCTTACAGGTTTCAATTTTACGGTTTTTACTGTCAAAACCATAAATTTAAAATCTGTATATGGTGAACAATATCCCAACGAAACCAAAAACAAAGAATAGATGTGTTTTTGTTAGTTTTTTTTTTTTACAGATTTAGGCTTACAGTTCTGACCATACTATTGCCATTATTCTGGTTTAATTTGAAGATTTTAGCACCTGTACTATAGAAGGCGCTACTTTATGGGCTCTCAAAGCTGTCGTGGAGAGGCCACCACAGAAGTACTCTTTCTTGATAATAAGAAGAATCGGCATTTTTATCTCTTTTTTATTATTTACTAGTTCTGCATTTAGTACATATTTTCAATTAAAAGGTCAAATTACAAATTAGGTTTCGAGTTTTATTGCTTTTCAATAAAATACTTTGCTCTCTAAATATCTAAAATATTTCTTGTAAATTAAGAATAAACATAAATTCGACAGGAGTGCAAATAATACTTCGAATATTATGTTATTTTAATACATGAGCAGAAAAATGTATAAAAGAAGATGAAAGCAAGAACAATTTAAAATTATCCATAATGTTTATTTAGATCATCCTAATTAATAAATTAATTAAAATATATAAACATATAATATCCAAGTATGTTCATTCAAATTTAAAGAAAATGTTGAATAAATGTTATTAAAAACCGTATGCCGATCATCTTAACATTTTATACATCAATTTTTTTTAATAGAAGTATAAATTTTTACATTTTGTAGTCACATTTAAATAAAAAAATTAAAGTATTATTTGCTAGTATTTAGATAATGTCGGTAACATGAGAAAAAGGGGGTACGGTAAGGCAAAGTATTTTAGTAAATCATGGGCGTCGCATCGGTGCAATCTACTACTCTTAATGGGAGTAAATTACTTTACTAAAATAATTAATTGATTTTAACATTACCTAGGACTAACGAAACTAATTTTATGTAAAATGTTATAGCTATAAATGTTATCACAATTTATCCAGAAATGTACGTCTATTTGTTACATTTAATTATTTTGTAATAAAACAAGGACTATATGTTCCTAACTAAGCCTTTTGCAAGAGTAGTGTAGATACAGGGGGCCAACTCTAGTCTCGAAATAACGACAATGTGAATTAGTGTTCATGCCACTTGATTATTACAGTTTGCAGTTAATACTAATCGACAAAGCAGTGCATTACGTATAATTCATGATAAAATATTTTTTTCCTACAACCGTGCGTGAAAAGTACTTTTCACGCACTCATTACAGTGTGTAAAGTGTCATTTTTCAAGCACTAGTGCGTGAAAAGTATTTTCACGCACTAGTGCTTGAGAAGTAAATAGGCGTTGCTAGGCAACATTAAAATTTGGTTAATTTACCTGTCAAGTATATAATTAGATAGTAAATAATAATGAAAGTAATAAAATTTATTGAGAAATATGAATATACATATAAATGAAACAAATCTAATGTTTTTTTAACAGATTGAGTATTAATCTAATTTTTAAGAACATTAACATTTTTTTGGCATGTATTCTAACCTATGTGACGTAACTTTTCCCTAAAGGGTTAATTGAGTCACGGATACTCCACAGGGATGTTCTGTTGGGAGGCCGCCAGATTTTAAACAGTAGAGACGGGCAGGGTTGAAAACCATAGGAATGGTTATAAAAAAGGAAATAAGGGCGCCACGTAATTTTTAACCACAAAATTACGAAAAGGACGGTACTAAACAAAATACTAAAAGATCTTACCTACCGTAACGTTGTTGCCTGTAAACGTCCACAGTCCTCTACGGCAACACACAACTGTAAAACAAAACTTTAGTTCTTCCACGCAAAAAAAAAAAATATAAAACGGAAGAACAATCTTACAAGAAGTTAATGTAATTAGCTCCTGTGACGTGTGCAGGGTGGAAAGGGCTACACAGGTGGGCGATGTTGGCGGATGGACTCAAGCTGGCTGATGTCCCAACAAACGAAGATGCGGTTGTAGAGCGGCCAAATCCTCCCTCGGAGATTAACTGCCAGAACGAAAATGTATTGCCCATGAATCCACAATGGCGCATCACCGAAAAACCAACACTGGACAGTCAAAACGGCACTTCGATGCTATCAAAATCCGCACAATAGCGAGACCAAAACAATATTGGTTCAAAGACAACGAACGAAACACTCCACTTTTGCATCGACACAATAACTACACAAAAAATCTACGCCGAACAATGGCCATGTGCCACAAATACGATGGTCAAAAAAAACACCTCTTTACTGCATCGCATTAGGAACTAAAGTCCATGAGGTCGGAAACTTTTACACGGACAATCAAAATGCTGGCCGGAAACATACAACGCCACAGTAAAACCAAAAAAATAACATAAAAAAGAAATACAATAAAACGAACGCGCACGCCACTGTAGTATTAGACCGTATTAAACCTGCCAAAAATGTCAACAAAACTTCAGAAGGTCGCTACAAAATGAATGTTTGGAAGAAGTTCTAAATAAAATATAAATAGGCCAAAAATGATGAAGATAAAATACAGGTAAGTTACTAAATAGAAGAGAAACATATTTTACATGAGAAATACACAATTTAGGAACCAATGAAACACTTAACACAAACAATAAAAAAGAGAATGAAGTTGCAAAGAAGATTTATTGGACAGAATACTAACTAAAGAAGTTATAACAATTGGAAAATACACAGAGATATAAAGGATTGACAGAATAACAGTAAAGATTTGACGAGGGAATATCCAGATTTAAGTTAAAGAAAGGTACGTAAAAGATAGGAATAAGAACATAGAACAAAAAATGTTATACGGCAAAATTAGACCGTAACACCTAACCTAATTTTTAATATTAATATTAAATATACAATTTGTACACTATAAAAGACTAATCATCGTCTGTTGAGATTCTTCCAAGTGTAAAAAGTTACATTTTGTACAGTGTTATGAGAAAGAGCACTAACAGTATTTGAAGCTGCTGAATGCCTGTACACTCAGTATTATGAGAAACATCAATACCATTTCGGTTGTAGGAAAAATGTTGTATGAAACTCGTGTGTAAAATAGTATTTTTTGTCTCGTGCTACAATTTCCGCACAATATCGCACTCGACCAAAAAAGTACTACTTTACACACTTGTTACATAAATAACTATAATCGCAGTGCTGTTTTACAAAAATCGTGCTAGCATTTAACATTCCACAGATCGATTTTCTCTTGTGTCACCGATTTACTTTATGCTTTTATAGTGTCCAATAAAATATTAATTAATAATATATGAAGTATGAGGTTAAATATAACAAAAACTATTAAAATTATCCCTTAACCATAAAATTAATTTTAATAAAAACTAAATACGTATTTCAAAAACTAAGTTCTCATCATCAGAAGTACAACAAGGGAAAGTTAAACAGATTAGTCAAGATTACTCAACATGTCAACCATACCAGAGGTCCTAAAAACTCTTATAATAAATAAATAAATTTAAATAAAATAATTTAATAAATGTTAAAGACTACCTACTACTAGGTAGAAAATAATATAATTATTTTTGATAATTTCGATATATTTTGGTTCTTACAAAGTTTTACCTCCAATTAATTATATTTGCGAACCTAATATTGACAAATTATTCAGATGGTAATATTAAGAGTTTATATTCTATAAAGACTGAATTAATTTGTTAAGCACAAACAAATTATTCCTTTCATTATCAATAAATTTCAAGTTTTAGAATCAATAGAATAGATATTAATCCTGGTACTTATTCAGGCCACGCCACAACCACACAAAAGGAATATAATAAAGCTAAGCAGAGTCGATTGCTAAATGTTCGTAATTTATTATGTTTTGATAAGGTACGAGTTAATTAGTCTTCTGAAATGTATACCTAATAATATCATCAATATAATCTAATTAAATATAGATCACTTCTGAGAATAATTAATTAATAGAACCAGAACATGGATATTAATTAAATCAAAATTAATATTTAATCAATGCAATGCGAATGAAATTAAAATCAGCATCTCTGTGTAAATAAAAATGTAGATACTCATATGGATTATAAAATGCCGTTTTATTAGTCTGAATTGTAGATTACTTTTTGTACCATATATTTATTTTATTTGATACCAGTCTTTGCTTTATGAAAATAAACTATAAACGATAAAAATAAAAGAATTTTAAATAGTTCAAAGAAAAGTAAAATAAATACTTATAAAGAATAAATTTAAATTTATCATGAAACATATTAGAATTAATTGAATAATTATGTAGGTACCAATTTTATTTATATTTAATAAGGATAAAGCTTAATTATAGGAAAATAAGTTAATTAATTTTCTGCTTAAATATAAGAAGTACGATTCACTGAAGAGAAAGTTTAACAGAATAAGCCTATATAGTTAATAAAGTCAACTTTGTCTGATACTTCACTCGTATGAAAAGGACACAGATGATTTTCGGTACTAGTTGTGCAAAATGTATAATTTCAGGTGTAGGATGTAGGTATCAAATTTAGTAAATTTTGGTTTCTTGTCGAAGACCTTAAACTTAATAAAGAGAAATTATCTTCTGTAAAGAGAATTTATTAATAGATGTGCTTGTGCATTGATGCATGCCTTATATACTCAAAATAAAGAATTGTTACCAATGAAAGTATAACTTACTAGATGAGCTAGAATCCGGATGATTTGAGTGTGGTACGCTATGTTATCAACTATTTGGCAAAGTAGAAAAGGGTACCTATATTTCATTATTTTTTTAATTTATAAAAATAATAAATACATATTTTTTCCTTGATCGTAAAATGACATATGTGTAATAAGACAAGGGTACTTGTAATAAGAAATAAATAACATTTTATAAACTTTTCTAAATTATAGTTTAGAAATAATATTTCAACTTATCTTTGTTAGTCAAAATTTTGTTTAGAAATAATTATCATTTTTTCCCACCGCGGGTTTTGTCTAAATGTCACCGAACTTTGACAGTTATGTGCTGAAATTATTAAGCATATGTGCATGACTTTGAATGTCCTAGCCTATGACGCCCTGCTATATATTATATAGCTGAATTTTTTAAAAATACTCGTCTTGACATGAAATACCGCTTTAAGATGACGTAGGCAAATGAAGGGTCAGAGGGAATTATTTTAGTTTTACAAAAAAAGAAGACTAAACGATTACACTAAAAAAATTCTCGAATATTACTGCATTTTTCGAACCTTCACTCTTCTTCCATACTTGAGGCAAAACCAATTGATTGAGTTAAATGTCAACACCTAGTAAATATGTAACAGTTCTGTGTGTTTGAGATATGAATATGTTAAGCAAAATTTGTGCTTTACGTCGATATTGCCACTAAATACTAAATTCAAAGCTATGAGACATAAACCATATCCATTCATTAATAGAGAACATTGTGTGAATTTTGGATACAAATTTACAGTCGCGTAAAATCGTGTCTGCTTGACAAGTAAACCATCGTTCGACAAGTGTGGCACATCGTGGATAAAAATGATTAATGTTTATGTCTCTCGAATGAAACATGAGGCGTATGTAAACGTGCTATATAGATTCCGATCCACTCAGTGCTTGAGATACTTGCGCTTTACGTTAATCATAATTTGCATCCAAATTTTTCAGCCGAACGCGAAAACTGAGAGGAAAATATGTGCAGAATTATTATAACGTGTTTGGCTTTCCTGGCTAGGTTGTGATATCATTTTGTGACAGATTAGATACTAAGTGAAAAATTATTGATTATTGTTAATGAAAAATAGAATGGTGTTTATTGAAAATAAATATACTCTCTATTATTTCACCTAGTTTCAAAGTCAAGCATTTTCCACTGACTTGCTTTCAAAATATCCTTTCTCTATACCTAAATCAACTACCTGACGATGTTCGCTCAAAATTCACAAAGTATTTCATAATATAATAAAAGTAATATTTTAGTTGCTTTTTATGGTTATTATTTATATTATTAGTTAAATTTGTTCGATTTTTTCTGTCTCGAATAATAGAAAATTATGCATTAGAATAACATTAGATGCAATGATTTTTTTATCTGCAAAAAAACTATTTACCTATTATACTCAATATTTCAAATAGAATATTACTGTAACGCGAGAGTACCTACATTTGGTCCGCGAGCCCCTGGCAAATGCGTGCGAACCGACGCCCTTGAATAGAAGCATTCTAGAAGGAGGAGGAGCCTAGGTAGACGATCAATATCAGTGCAGCGCGCGATAGGCGGGTGACGTGAGGCGGGCGTTAGGTAGACAAGGGGGGATGAGCGTAATTACCCGCGTATTGTTATATAGTTCGAGACGTCACGGGAATATTCGAGAAGGAGTCACTATATAAGCAACGTATGTGTGTGCGAAGATAGATACAGCCACATAGAGTGTTAGTTCGTCGGAATGACATTTACATAGACAGTAAGAAGTACGATGTTAGTGAGCTTGAGAAGCACAGCAGTATCGTGTTTAGCGTATGCAGTTTGGTGTCGGGTGGAATACTCGGGAAGTTACTGGTATACTGGGATAGCTGTGAAAGTGAATACTCAGTAGTTTTGATGAATATTGGAACGCTAGGCATATAAGGACAGTAACGGCGAGTGGAAGTGGATACTCGGTAGTGGTTTTAAAGAGTTGTGGCATACGGACAGTCGGTGATACTGAGACTGTGGAAGAGAGAGAGAGTTACATAGACAGAGAGTGAGATGAAAAATGTGAATTCTGTCCGAGAATTTGAATATGCAGTCGCTGTTGTCAGTTGAGTATATAGACGCTGTGGAGGTCGGTAGGTCGGACAGTTGAATGTGAAGTGACATAAATAGTGGAAATAAATAATAGATAGTTAGAAAGTTAGTTACATAAATAAAAAGACAGTGAGGTAAAAGGTGTAAATTCTGTGTTGGCAGTTGAATATGCAGACGCTCTTGAGTCAGTTGAGTATATAGACACTGTGGAGGTCGGTAGGTAGGACAGTTGATTGTTATTATCTTTTTAATATTCAATTTATCGTCAGAATAAACATTTATTTTAATTAATAATAATTATCTATTATTTACACTTCACCAAAATATATAAAAACGTTACATTACGATATTAGATGACAATTTTCTTCCGACAGGTCGAGAATAAGGAAAACGAGACCCATAAGGTCAGTTTTTTTTCATTTTTGAATTATTTTGTGCACTTACACAAGCTTCATGACATATGTCATCATCATTACCGATATCTGCGTACAAAATAGATTGGCACACCCAGCAATGGGTAATATGCCATGATGATATATTTATTTATTTTATTTATTTATGACATGAGGTCAAGTAACATTCCTGAAAAAAAATTACAAACGAGCAGACCACAATTTGAACACACTACATTTGACACATAACAAATCTGAAGTTGAATATTTCAGTTCTGAGTCAGTATTATCAAAATAAATGTACAGAAAAAACTAAATTTAGGTAAGATAACTTATATGCCACATGTATATTGCTGGTGGTAGCTCTGTATTGTGTAAAATAAATAAAATACGAATAAACTTTACATACTGTCAACTTTACACATCGGAGTATAAAATAGTTATTTATGCAACAAGTGTGTAAAGTAGTACTTCTTTGATAAATTATAGCACGAAACAAAAAAACACTATTTTACCCATGTGATGTGTACACTATGTTTCCTACAATCGAAATGTTAGTGTTGTTTCTAATAATATTGAATGTACAAGCATCTTCAAATACTGTCAGTGCTCTTGCTCATAATACTGTAGAAAATGTAAATTGGTGGCTCATTGTACAAATGATCCATTTAATATTAATATTAAAAATTGGATTAGGTCAGAACTCATTTTGTCAAAAAATAAAAACGATAATGTTTTTCAGAATTGGGATAGTACTCAATCTGTTAATAAAAAATATTACACTTGTTTTTTTTAAAAAAATTATAAATTCCATTATTTTTTACCGCCAAATTATCTACTTGACAGGTAAATTAACCAGTTGTGTATATTGCCTAGGAACAACTATTTACATTTCATGCACAAGTATTTCAAATGTGATTCTTTGCACACTGTAAAGAGTGCGAAAATTTGTACGCACGGTTGTAGGAAAAAATATTTATTGACTGCCATTACAATACATTTTATCTTAATTAATTATGTTTCACTGAGTACTTATTTAAAACTTAATTACGAGTATTTTAAAATTATAGATTATATACATATTACGTACATGTTTAGCCGGAAATACCATTATTCTTAATAGTTATAAAATTTACCTACTGTTTTTTTTTGTTTTAATTACAAAAATAAATATGTGAAGTTATGCAGTTAAAGTTCTTTCTGAATTTTAAAGGTAAACATTTGATATTTACGTTTTATGTATCTCATACATTTTTAAAAAATCTCATTTTAAAATATATAGGAAACAATAATAGTTTTCGCATCATTTATATCAATACGATTCTGACAAAAAATTAAAACTACTGGTTGCTGCAATTAAAGTACCATTAGCTCTTTTGCACCATGTCTATAAATAATCAAACATAACCTAATTTTTCCGGATCAAACGTACTAACATCACGGAACGGAATTCCTAAATGCTGGCGTGAAATTATCAGCTAAATACCTTTTTACTAACTCCCACGTCCACGGGATGACGTTGGTAGTGTTCGGAGCTTTTACCATTATATGTAATAAAGTTGACTTTAATCTAGGGAAATGTCTGGAATAATTGACTTTCTACTTGAAACGTTTCTGATTCGAATTATGCCTGCATTTTGACGTAGAGTAGTGGAGGTATTTTTATTAAATGTAAAATATTTTAAAGATGAAATTTACTTCAAACATATTGAAAGAAATAGGGTCTCCATTATTGTTATATTTTATCAACTTTTAAGAACAATTTTACCTACACACACACACACACACACACACACACACACACACACACACACACACACGCACGCACACACACACACATATCCACACACACGCACACACATACAGACATCATCGTGAAAATAGTAAATTCGTATTCTAGTGACCCTAAAACGTGCTTATTGATTAAAAACTCATTATCAAATTTTTTGACCAAAGACAATACCTTCCTTACCTAATGGTGACGGAAGGTAAAAAAAAATATATGAATATCAACATTGCCATGATTTTCCCAGTAACCAGGAAATATTATAACCATTCAAACATCTTTCCTGTCGAATTTTACGCAAATATTCGACCTTGTCTTAAACAAGGCTATAATAGATGCAAGTCTCTGTTCGATTAGATAGACGGATTTCCTTATTTTAGAAGGATCAGAAATCTAAGAAGGCTATGACGTGGATTGGCTGATTTTTCAAGATTAAGGACAAACCGTCGATATTTCATAATGGATAATTATTGTCTTTATAAAATAAGGAAACATAATAATAATAATGATAATAAGAATAATAATTGATTATATGTTTTAAAGCGTGAATTGATAGATATATGAAGGATGTAAGGAACATACATTGCGTATTTTATTATTAAATTATTGTGTCTAAACAAAAGTTATTTGTATGCTACAGGTTGAAGATCTTTGCAGGTATACCAATGAAAAGATATTAGATACACGCCATTTTGTTTATGATCGAAAAATAATTTTAACCAGTTTTACAGGCTTATTCTGTAAAAATATCGTTACATAAAAACTATCGTTATTTATAAATGTTACAATGTGATCCTGAACGACCTTTTGTAAAAATCGTATTCACTAAGTAATATCGTTATAAACGTCCTCATACCGTTTTTCACAACGACTTAAGCGATTTTTTTTTAGAAAAGTTAGTAGTAAATTAAATTGTCATTATAATGTAATTTCCAAAAAAATATAAACATTATTATTTCTTTATTGAGTAAAAAATATGTGTAAAAACGATTATCAAATGGATTATTATCCCATAAAAGACTTTCACGACCGCAAACATTTCTTCTAAAATGTAATTATGGTTGTTAATTATATATTTGATGTATGAATAATGTTTTGTTACCTATTTTTCATTTCTTCCTGCACAAATATAAATAATAAATTAATTAACTTTTCCATTTGCTAACATTTGACATTAACGGACTGAATAACGAACAAGTGAATCCTTATCGTTCACGAACTACATAAAATAACGACAATACAATTTAAATATAACGACAATGGTTTTACAGAATACACTTTTTGAAAATTAGCGTTATTTAACAACTTTTCGTTCATGACGATACGTTATGGTATAACGACATTCTTACAGAATAAGCTAGTTATTATTATAATAGCTTGTATTCATATTTTTTATCTGCATCATGAAAGTAGCAGTTAATGAAAACATCAAAGCAGTCTGCAAACGTTTCCCGATCGTTGCTAAGAAACGGTCCTGAAAATAAATTTGGTCTGAAAATGTCAACTTTCTGTCAATAAAGTCTAGAAACTGGATCTTTGAAATTGATCTTACGGTGTAATGAAGTCTTTAAATATTGAAAAATACTTATCTGTTTACACGTACTTATTCATCATCCGCATCATTGGTTACAAATACATATTGATAAAGAAGAAATAGCTAATAAAATGATTTAAGCAGGGAACCCACTTGGAATATGCCACGCCACGCTACGCTACGGAAGTGTATGCAGAAATGTAGCAAAACTTTCAATACAATGCATATACACTTGTCCCACGATATTCCGTAACACACCAACTCGACATGGGACAAAGTCTGCTCGATTCAACCGTCCAGACAATTTTGATGCATGTTGCAGCGTATTATCCCCCCCCCCCCCTATTAATTTAGCCCCGCGCTAGACATTATTTTCAATGAAAACTGCAAGTGTGCATGTACCAGCAGTTTGGAAAGTTATTCAAATCCTATTATTAAAAAAAACAGTTGCTGTCGATTAACGCTGCGTACCCAGCACTTCCTTTTTTCGTTATTTATATAATGGCGGCAACACACTCCTCTAGTTCTAATTTCCACTCATCAAATGAAGAACTACTATTACACTCCATGTCGTTCAAAACATGGCGTGTTACTAACGTGCACATTCATTCGGTTATGTAAACCCACGTCGATTGACGTTGCGTATCGTGACGTGCTACAAGTGGATTCCCGACTTAACTTTTTTGCTACAGATTAATTTTTTTTATAATTTATATTCGTTTATTATTACCTATTTAACGAATGTGATTTTTAAATAATTTCCAAAGAAATATGTAGTTTAGAATAATTTATTCCTTATTTTTTTGTTGAATCAAATATTTCTTTAAAAAAGCAAATATACGAGTATGTCTATATTTTAACAAAAAAATGGCTATGCTTTTTTATTGATTCTGTAAAAAAACTTGCACCCAAGATCAAAATTAAAAATCGCCGCCTCTAGATTTATAGTTTTGCTTCATTTTTTTTATATAAAATGTAAAATATCTAATGCATGTAAGAAAGGCAGGCTCTTTAGCGACATCTGATATTTTCTTACGAGATATGAAGTAAATAACAATAGTATGAATCACTGTTTTAGATTCATTTTTACCTATATCCGACGTTCAATATCTCATTATAACTGAATTTATTATTTCTGTCTGTTTAAAATTCACAAGTCGCATCACAAACTTTTGAGATGTGAATATATCCTTCTTTTTGACAAGGTGTTATCAATTTTCTTCTACATAATAAGATTACAAATTTCAAGAGAGGGTGTCATCTCCAATGTGGCGTGTGAGGGTGTTTTGTCCTCCTTGTGATATATAACGCGGCAGCTGCAGGCTGCAGCTTAAGGGATGAATCTCAGTCACCAAGGGTTGTAAAGGGATCAACTTTCTTCTTCATATATTACAAGGGCGGAATTTACGTCTACAAGAAAATCTTTTTTATATGGACCACAAAAGATTTCAAGGGTGAGAAATTGATTCTGGAGAAAAATATTTCTTAATTAGATATTTCTCGGAATTACTTTTTGACAGTGTACTTTTTCTTGTGTCGTTATACGAAATGAGATAAAAAAACGATTAAGTTTGTGAAAGAATCACATTATACATTCTTTTTTCTAGAATCATGACAGATTTCCATTTTTAACTAGATAAGTATAATGTAAATAAGATATTATCGTCATCCGAAATTTTTGATTATCTGTACCTGTATTAGCTTTTAAAATAAAAAATTACAAAACAATAAATGTTATATATGTATGTGTTTTTAATTTTTACACTAGTATAATAAAGTGCGAATTAACGAATTTTTATTCTATCTCGAATAGGGACTAAAATTATGAATGAGTCTTGCTAAATTTTAAATTACTAACAGACGTATGTACATACCTAACTTGGTTGATATGGATAAGCATTTGTGGCAGTTTGTTCGTGAAATATTGCGGGTGACCTGGCAATACCTCCTAAGTTATTTTAGTTAAATTTTACGATTTTTAAATTACTCATTGTATTTAAAAATGGAAGATAGGACATTATATTTTCAGTAAATTTTTAAATTACAATGTAAATAGCGACGTAAAATATAATTCTACAAATAACCTATTTTCGATTAACATAGCAGATATGAGATATTGCTAGGTCACTCGCTATAGTATGACCATATATAGTGCTACAGAATTGACACCTTTTTGTCTTCTTTGTAGTTCACATCATTACGTCCTACGTGTATTATGAAACACCAAAGGTATAGCTCATACTAAATACTGATGGTTCAACACATTAATGCTGCGGCCACACAGAGCGCTACGCATCCTATGTACACTATGTTCGCTATATGCGTGTGAAAAATTTCTTCTATTGGCCTTATAGAGTTGCGTATGCTATGTTCGCTATAACAGCTACCGTTCTTAGTTTTATTTTGAAAACGTCGCTGACGATGGACATTCACAGTAGGTACTGCAGTTTAAATATTATTTACCTTATGCATTCGGCAGTAAAAGCGTCCATTCGATTTTTGTTGTTTTCTTTTGTCTAAAATAATAATAATAATAATAATAATATATTTAATTGTTGTAAAGATACAATCCCCATACAATCGGTTGGCAAAATAACACATCTAAATAACATCAGTATGCTATAAGTATAATAAATACAAATATTAGTTTTGGCACAAAAATTTAAAATTATGGAAATGTACTACTTTAGAATCTTGATTACATATAATTAACAATTTGTACTGCCCCTTAAATACTCAATTAGGTAACAGAAAAACAATAGTAAATATGAAAGTGGAATTTATGATAAAGCTTTGTTTTGACTACTCTTAAATTAAGTTAAATGTTACAGGCAAAAGTAGATACCTTAAACTAACAGACAAGAGAAAAAATTAAAATATTGATGTCTGGTTAAATTATGGACACCCAATACTAACAGAAAATAATAACATTAACCAAACTAGGCCCGGTCGCCTCAATGTTGCAGCCAGAAAGTAAACAAGTAAGATCTACGCTATCTTTAAATAACTTTAAGTAGAAGATTATGTAGCATAAATAGGCATATCTAAACCTCACCCGCCCTCCTATTGAAACATTGATGTGACCGGAGATAAATATACAAAAAACAATAGTAGGAATTTATAAAAAAAAAAAAAAATAGTTAATGCTCCCCATTAAGAAACCTTCCAATAGCGAGAGCAAGTGACTGGACTGTTTGTAGAAAAGTTATTTCAAATTTTGTTTACTCATTAAGTATAAAACTGTATAATATAATTCTACAAATAACCTATTTTCGATTAACATAGCAGATATGAGATATTGCTAGGTCACTCGCTATAGTATGACCATATATAGTGCTACAGAATTGACACCTTTTTGTCTTCTTTGTAGTTCACATCATTACGTCCTACGTGTATTATGAAACACCAAAGGTATAGCTCATACTAAATACTGATGGTTCAACACATTAATGCTGCGGCCACACAGAGCGCTACGCATCCTATGTACACTATGTTCGCTATATGCGTGTGAAAAATTTCTTCTATTGGCCTTATAGAGTTGCGTATGCTATGTTCGCTATAACAGCTACCGTTCTTAGTTTTATTTTGAAAACGTCGCTGACGATGGACATTCACAGTAGGTACTGCAGTTTAAATATTATTTACCTTATGCATTCGGCAGTAAAAGCGTCCATTCGATTTTTGTTGTTTTCTTTTGTCTAAAATAGTGTACATAAGAATATGACATTCCTGGAGTAATTAATTGAAAAAATAAGAAAGCACTCACGCCCGTGGAACAAATCTCTTGAAGAATTTCGGAACCAGACCACACGAGAAAATAACAAAACCTCATTGTCACTGTCATCACTCTTCCGGGACAACCTACCCGCTAACACTTCGAACGAAATTGAACAGTTCCGGAAAAATTGTAGCTTTCAGTGTGGCTACTTGGAGTTGACTATAAGTTTAGTGATGCAGATTTGAAAAAATCTCATAAAAATTGAATTATATAAAATAGGAGACAAGGAACAACTATTATTATTCATCTTTAAATTTATTTTCGAGGTGATATGATATTTTAGTGGCGCGATAAATAAATGTGGGTTTGTTCTAGTTATAATCATATTTACAGATTACTCACACTCACACACTTGAACTGACTTTTATTCTTTTCTTGTACGTGTCCTAAATTTATTGTTCAACCCTTACAAAATTTTAAGAACCTTTGGTTCAGGTCCAATCAATCCAAATCTACTTTATAAATATTCAGAAACTATTCCGAAATTAGTATCGCATTTGTCAACTGTCTTTATTGCATTTCTCGTCAAGATAATTATCAAGAAACAAACGATTATAACTTTAGTCTTGTCAAGTAGCGTCATCATTGCATTGAGCAAACAGCTATTTCTGCAAATGAAATACTGAGTTTTTTGGGTTTGAAAAGAAGTAGTATTGAGAATCATTATTAATTCTCCCTCACGTCGTCCTACTGTGAGTGTTACAAACATTTACGTATCTACCGTTTCATTCTTTCCGGTTTGGAATTTTTAAAGTTTATTTCAAGTTAGTGTGTGCTACGGGTAAATGTTATTTATTCTGCCACTTGCGTACTCGTTTCGAATGATGTCCAAAGTATGGAAATTTGTGTTTTTTATTATCATTTGCATTGTAAAAGGGTTGGGAAAGGAACGGTTAGAAAAAATATTTCACTTTATGTGTCGCCGCTTTCAAGTTTATTTAGGTCACTAAAGAAATATAAACATTTTACCAAATTTTACCTAGAGAATAAATGAAAAGTACCACTATACTACTTACAGCGTACCCATTAACGATTTGAAACATATAAATAATAATTTAGTGTATTGGATGGAAATACAAGGAAAGTAAAAGCAAATTTCGGGTCAAATTAAAAGTTATTTTAAATTCTTTACATTTTATTTACATTCATACAACAATACTACATAATTATTAGTTTACATACGACCAATAGGAGTTCGTATCGTTGATATCACCGTACATAAGATGGTTTCCGAATTATTCTGTTGTCAAATTTCAGAGCAAATGGATGTGTATGTTTGTGCTTTTCTTCATGATTGTATGTAAAAACCTGTAAGTTCTGACTTGTAAGTGTGGTAATGTTAATCTTATTGTTATATGTACTATATTGTTTATAAATGTTTGTAGATCCGGAGAAAGGTACAACTGGTGTATTTGTTAATACCTTATCTAATCTACACCAATATAATATTATACAAGTATACGTACGTACCATATCAATATCAATCAAAGAAAAAAGTATTTCATTCTTTGTGGATATCAACTAATTTTCAAAATTTCCCACAAAATAATACGACGTTTGATTTAAATATGTACGAACTTTTTCTTACACCAATCCACTCAAAAAATCTGGTTGTACGCATAAAACGAAAAATATTTTATATACAAATACATATATTTGTCTCACTACAAAATAATTCTCACATATATTTGTAAAATCTGTGGGATATTTTAATATAAATTATGTACAATGCATACATTCTATTTATATTCAATATCCTGAAATTTCTTTTTCTACTTTCCTTTTCTTTTTCTTTATATTCGTCATTTTTTCGCAAATTCCTCTTATATTATTTTTTCGTATATTCTTTTACGTTTTTAACTTTTTTATTTTCATAATCTTCATAATAATGTACAAATATTTTTGACAGCGGCATACAAATATGCATTTCTTTATCTCTAAATCTATAGAAGATATAATAATGAATTTATATTTATCGAATAAAGAATTTAACATTCTTTAATATAAGAATTTACATAAATTTTCGATAAATAATATTTAGATTGTTTTTTTCTTGTAACTACTACTTCCGGTTGTCCAATTGTTACCAAAACTTAATCAACTCTTCCCATTATTGTTACATTCAGGAATCCGTAGTTAAAAATGGCTTAAGTCTTATAGTATTTGAGATATCGTGAATCCAACATACACACACACACACGCACGCACGCACACACACACACACACACAGACACACATACACACACACACATATATATATATATATATATATATATATATATATATATATCATCGTAAAAATGTTATGAACGGATTCTAGGGATCTTAAAACGTGCTTATTCACTAAAATCTGGATATGCGATTTTTAGCATGACTACAATACCTTTCTTAGCGAGAGGTCAAAATTACTTCACCAAGATTTCTTGCCAAAGTTCCGTGACTCATTAACAAGCGTTATATTGAGTAATTTCTGATGTCTTTATATATTCGCGACGGGATATCGCAATTTTCCTGGTGGGCCAATGGACAATCAAGAAAGAATAAAAGTTAGGGCAGTTTAAATATAAATTAAAATACAATAATTAATAAAAACCTACATTAACAACAACAAGAATCAAACTGGAAATTAAAATGCAACCTGTGTCAGTCATTTGAGTTCTATTTCAAAGTTATTACAGAATAATGTCAAATTAAATTGAAAATAAACACTAACTACTGCCTAAATGTAAATGGCACAAAATTGTAAGCGATATTTCTGACACGTGCTGTGCTTTTAATTAAATAAACATTGTACACGATACTCTATGTATGAAAACTTGTAATTTTAAAATGTCCTGACATTAATAAATAAATAAATAAAAATAAATAAATAAATAAATAAATAAATATACCATCACGGCTTATTACCCATTGCTGGGTGTGCCAATCTGCTTTGTACACAGATATCGGTAAAGATGATATATTTGCACCGTGCGGGCGCTTACCAAGCGTCACCTCACGGGCACTCATTGCTGGCGTGGAGAGTGCACCACAAGGGTCAATTTGTGCCATTTAAAATTGTAAATATTTGGCATTGGTCGGGATAGAACCCGGTTCCCCAGATTCCCGACTTGACTCTCAGGCACGCGGCCACGAGACCCCTGACATTAATGAGAGCCGGTATTTAAAAAATTGTTTACCCAACAACAACAACAACACTTGACCTCCATATTGTTTGTCATTGTTCCCCATTAATAAAATTAAAACAGATTAACTATTTAAAAATAAGCAGCGGTGGGTAATTCTATTTTATTTATATTCTACGTTTTATTTACTATTACTGAAATATTTAACAATTACTTTATATTCGCTTTGTAACTCCTTCCTATTAGTACATTATAGAATCTTTTAATTCGTGCAACATTATGATTGCTGTTGTAACCAAGCTAAGCTAAAAGAACATTATGTAGCACGTAGTATCTGAAGAAGGCCTCGCTTAAATAATAATAAATAATAATCCTGCTTACATATTGCTATTGTAAACTTGGTTTGCGTCTAAAAGTCTAGACCAATCAGAAAGCTGGGATCGTAAGGCCTATCTTACTCCTACGTCTATTCTTACCTGAAATACAGTATAGTTATTACAGCGTGGCACTTGGGAATCTGATGGATTTTGAGAGAGTAGTACTCAGTAAATTTACAACATAATGTGGATTTATGTACACCAAGTTAAACGTCAAGATATGCCATTTGTGATAAATAATTAACTGTAAAATATAATGCCTTCTTGATTGATCGCAAGCAATTCTTTGCGGATGCATTCCTTTAACTTTTAAATCAATCACTGTATGGACCTTATGAGACACGCCTTTTTAAATAACCCCAGAGGAAAAAGTCACAAATTGATAGGTTTGGAAACCTATTGGGCCACGGCACATCGCCAAAACATGAGATGCGTTGTCCTGGGAACGAATATGATGAATATTCATCGTATCATTTGCACAATATTTCAAATGGCATATTTTGGCGTTTAGTTTAGTGTAAATAAATCCACGTTATGTTTAAAATTTACTGAGTACTATCTTTTCAAAAACCTTTAGGCTCCTGTGTGTTACCCGGTGTCCTGTACTTACAAAGACCGAAATTTATTTGCAATTTTTTAAAATAAACCATAACATAATCTAACGTATAAAATTAAGTCCTGGTCAGTATGTATATGTTAGTTTTCTAAACATACCTTAACATAACCTATTCTAACCGACGTAAGTATATTATGCGATTTAGGTCATTGTTCGTTTTAAATTAATTCACAAAGCTTTTGTGGCCGTGTGTGTCGTTTACTAAGAGTTTTTGGTCTGCGCTCCTAACATAAATAGTAAAATATTGACTGTATTCCCGTAGTACTGCTGCATGAAATATTGTACTCGTATTTGAAATATGAGCTTTAAAATACAATAAATATGATATATAATTTCATAGGCCCATTACTGGGGGTTATTAATTATATGACAATAAACAATAACATAATACCATCCAACAGTTTTATTTACATTAATAGAAATGTTTGTTGACATGTATTATAATTAATATTATTCATTAATTTTGTACGAGATAAACTTTTCCATATTTAAGGTTAGTTTAGTTTATTTATTAATTATATTATATACAAATATTTTTATATTTTGCATGTATAAAAAAGCTATTACAGTAGGTAGGAACCCAAAATAGTTCGATAATAGCTCATTCGAGTGCTGTAATAGACTACTATTTTTGTTTGGTGGAAATTTTACTAAATAAATATACATGACGATTATTAAGAATTTCATATTTCCAATTTCAAAGTAGTATTATAAGAAGAAGAGAAGAAATAAAGTAGTAATGCTCGAAGAAATAGAAAATACATTGATAATAGCTGATACAAAAATAATGTTAAATTTAAGTTGTTTTTTTTTTATTTAAAAAAGCCTAAAAAAGCGCAAAACAGATAAAATAGTATAACGTACACGTCTTATAATTGTCGATTATTTTGTTCTCACAAAATAAAATAACAATTATGACATTCGTTCTTTAATATTAATTTTTTATCTGTTAAAAAGTACCCTTTTTTCATTAAAATGAGTTTATAAAGTATGCCTTTTTTAATACAAGAAAGTGTGTAAAAAGTGTACTTTTTTAACGCTGCGGAGTGAAATAATGAAACGCTACGGCACTTTTTTTCACGCTTCCATTGTAGACGTAAAAAAATTTGTTTGCAAGTAAATTATATCTTTTTTTCACTCGAAGGATTTGCGCACTCGCCTTTGGCTCGTTCGGCAAATTTTTCTTCTCGTGAAAAAAGAAATACTTTACCCACTTGGTACATAAATAACTAATTTGTATGGTACATCATTATCTAGTACTCATCTTGTAATTATTAATACTCGTATATACGTGTGTATCAGAGAGAAGTAAAATGAACAAATATTGCCATAATTATACATTAAAAATGAATCAGCATGAAAATAGCTTCATTACAATAGAAATAATTGAATCTGGCTGTAAACGTTCATTATTTTTTGCTGCGGGTTGGTCTCTGCAAACAATGATCCCATTGTTTGAAATTAGTTGGAAATGTTTCTGAGAGACTGTCTCGTTCTCGTCTCCGTCTTCATAATCAACTCAACTCTTCGTCTCGGCTGTGGCCTCCACGTGGCTGAAGGATGCGGATAATTTTATCTCATTTTTCCAGCGAGATTTTAATCTTCTTACCGAGTATTACAATTACTTCTAATTGATATCTTTCTCCGGCGTTCCACTCCAACATTTTCACGGAATTTATTTCAATATTTGACGTTTAAATTTAAGTACTTGGATTATTTTGAAGTAAATAAAAAAATCTGGTTCATTATGCAAATAGAAGACTAATTTTAGACATTAATTTAAGTTACTAAATATTTAAAGTCAGTAAATATATCTCTTATATAGTAATGCACGTATGAAAATAGCAATTACCAATGTTAAATGCGTTTTATTTTGTTTCTAATTACTTGAATTGAGAACATATGCAAATAATTCAAGCTCAAGTGTTGCATAAGTTAGAAAGCCAAAATACTATTGAATTTAAAATATATAGGGTGTTCCGAACTCAATTGCCATTAGCTTAAGGTACATTCCTTAGGTTTTTTGAGTCGAAAATACCTTATACACATTATGTCCGAATCTTAATATTAGAGAAGTTATAGCGATTATGTTTAAAAGCGCAGTTACACGGCCCATGGTTCGGCGAATTTGTCTCGACCATCCACGAACCTTACACCATTTGACAATTGACATGAGATACAAGGTTCGCTACGGCTTGCGGTTCGTGGTGCGTAGTTCGTGGTGGTTCGCCAGGTTCCATCGGCTGTCGGTAAATTGGCACGGATCAAAGGCGCTGTACACGTTTGTTCATGACAGGTTAGTGTTGGTCTGTGCAGGTTCACGCAGGCTCACCTTATCGCGGACCACTTGCAGTATAAGTGACAGTAGTTAGGCTTTGACATATTAAAAAAAATGTGTGAACTATGGTGTGGCCAGCACATAAATGTTTGAAATTCATCATAGAACTTCAATTAGAATGTCAGATTTGCTTACTTTTATTTATTTTTTTCATGTGACATCATCCACCACCTTTTTACGTTTTTTCAAACGATTTTGCATCAATAATCCAGATAATATAATACACAAGGAAGTAGAAGCAATCATTGCCTAACATCCATGATGTATGTAGTCACAAGACGAAAGCATAAAATTACGTCATAAATCTGAACTAACCACGCGTCGTCAGCCCTGATTCGTCAGAACACGAGCCATCGCGAAGTGCCCTCCAGTACCCTGGATCGACAAACCACGCGCCGTGTAACTGCGTCTTAACAGAACATGTCATGACTTATGTTAGGGGCCCATTCCCTGGCCACCGAGGTCACCAGACCTAACGCATTATTACTATTATTTTTAGGTACACATGAGAAGTTTAGTCTATGCCAAAAAAATCCCAAACCAGGGATGAATTAATTCAGAAAATTATGGTTGCAGCTACTTCTATGCGAACCGACTCTGACTCTCTTCAGAGATTTTCTTTTTCAATTATAGAGAGGGCTAGAATGTGTATTCAGGCAGCCGGGTGAACATTTTTAAGAATTTAATTTACGTTGTGTTAAACATTATTTTTTTAAATAGCACATTACGCCATATTATGATTTTGTTTTGCTTGCTTTGTTAAGTTTAATATTGCTTACCTATAACTTCTTTAATATTGAATTTCAGACATGGAATTTTGAATTAAAATTAACTAGAAATACACCAAGCTATGGCAATTGAGATGAAGGGCACTCTGTATAATGAAATTTATAAGTTAACGAAATACACAAATATAAGATTAATTATATTACAAAAAATAACATAAAAACTAAAATGCAGGTAAAAGCAAAAAAAAACAAATATAAATACTTTTGTCTAACATAAATAATAATATGTCTAGTACCAATTAAAATTGATTTTTTTCTTTCAAGTTCGGTTTTTTAGACTACAAAACAGTCTTCATATTACATGAATTATTATCTTCTCATTATTTTTATCCTGAGACGAGACATAACGAATTTATTTCTTGTCTGATTTATAAATTTTGAAGTAATGTATTTTAATACCTTAAAATTTTATGTTGTCATTTTAAACTTTAGAAGAATATATTGTGATGACTACTCGCAAACATGTGGGTCCGCGATTTGAGACGTGAACAAAAATATTGAAAAAGTGCGAGGTAACATTATGCTTTACAACCAACTCACACTTTTTGCCCTGAAACCTTTATTTTGTAGCGCTGTTAGTCGCGCAGTATCTGCCACATACGTAAATATGCCTTGTTTCTTTTTATTTTTTTCCCTCATATCTTTTTTAATACATACTTAAATGGCTTTATGGCACTAAATAGAAAAAATGACAACTCATCATTTTTATTAGTATTAATTTTGCCTATTATGGCACAAATTGTATTATCGAAGAATTTTTCAAAACAAAAACAGCACGTTTATAGTAAAAAAGTAAATTAGTATAGTTTGTTATTAGGAATGGAAGTGATACTTTGTGTGGCGAGCATGGAAGTTTGCAGGAGTGAAGCGAGTCGGAGAATTTCACATAAGAAAAAAACAAAAAAAAAATTGTACCGATGATTCGCCCTCATCAACAGTAGTTATTTTTTCCAAATTATCTTCGCCTGGCTTTTGAGGCAGAAATTAATGCCGCATTTTATCACAATACTTGATACTAAATGATAATTTTTTATTTTGTTAGTAACATGGCTGGCAGCGTCGTTGTTTAGGATACCAGCAGCCTTGCAATCGATACCGCATTGGTAATCTTCAAAATTCGACAAAGATCTTCCTTAACGGGTTTAGGTTTTAAAAAACCGAAAATAAAAATTATACTCACCTCTAAAACTTTTAAAAAATGCCTTAGATAGCATTTCCTAACGCAGAGTGAATTATGTTCTTGCTTATTTACGAAAACACTGAATAAGAGAGTATGACACATATTGTAACATTGATAGCTGTTGCGGTTGGGCTGTATCTATAATACATGCGCCGCTGTTTTATTACAATAACGGAACAATAACGAGGTATGCAAAAATAGTATTGTTAAAGACGATGAAGGATACATTAGTCGAAACACACACAAAACCTCGTCATTTTTACCCTAGAACCGTTAGATGGCGTCATGGGCGACTCCACCTACATTTGAAGTATTTGTAATTCAATCAAATTCCCCTGGACGGTTATGTAAACCGAGTTACTTTTTTATCAGCCGTTATCAAGGAATGTGTTAAAGTTGTGGGATATTTGTATGTTATTTTCATAGTAAAAAATCTGATGTGGCCAGCACATAACCTCTCGCCAGATATTTTACCTGG
Organism: Harpalus rubripes; assembly: GCA_963082715.1. Lineage (NCBI taxonomy): Eukaryota > Metazoa > Arthropoda > Insecta > Coleoptera > Carabidae > Harpalus > Harpalus rubripes. The sequence continues at coordinate 28,184,741 of OY720450.1, forward strand.
TTGTACGCATAAAACGAAAAATATTTTTAAATACAAATACATATATTCATGTCTCACTGTAAAATAATTCTTATATATATTTGCAAAATCTCAGGGATATTTTAATATAAATTATGTACAATACATAAATTTTCTTTATATTCGATATCCTGAAATTTTTTTTTTCTACTTTCCTTTTCTTTTTCTTTATATTCGTCATTTTTTCGAATATTCCTCTTATATTCTTTTTTACGTATATTCTTTTACGTTGTTGACTTTTTTTTTATTTTCATAATCTTCATAATAATGTACAAATATTTTTGACAGCGGCATACAAATATTTTTGACAGTGACATTTATGTGTCAACTACAAACATTTGAACTTCTTGCCTTGAAGTAGTTTGATTTCAGAGTTTTTACATCAAATTATAAGTATTTACATAAATTTTTGATAAATAATATTTAGATGATTTTTTTCTTGTAACTACTACTTGCGGTTTTCCAATTGTTACCAAAACTTAATCAACTCTTCCCGTTATTGTTAGATTGAGGAATCCGTAGTTAAATATGTCTTAAGTCTTATAGTATTTGAGAAATCGTGAATCCAACATCCACACAGCCACACACACATTCACACACACATCCACACACACATACGGACATCATCGTAAAAATGTTATAATCGGATTCTAAAGACCTTAAAACGTGCTTATTCACTAAAATCTGGATTTGCGATTTTTAGCGTGAATACAATACCTCTCTTAGCGAGAGGTAAAAAGTGGTATGTATCGTATACAACCTTACTAATTCTTGGAAAAGAAGATATAAGTAAATAAATATATCAATCATAGTATATTACCCATTGCTGGGTGTACCAATCTGCTTCGTACACAGATTTCGGTAATGATGTTGACATATTTGTACCGTGCGGGCAGTAATGCATTATGTGCAGCACAGAGAAAGCCGATATGTGCACAATGTCCGACGAAATTTTATAAAAAAATTATTTTAATAATCTTGAGTTTTTTATTTCGATTTTCATAATTCAATTTTTTTTTTCACAATAAATATAAAACATCCCAATATAAAATATAGTTTTTTGTTTATTCTTTTACTCAATCTAGGACTATTCGTGCTGGTGTCGCATACGAACGTTACCATCTTACCTTTTACAAAAAAAAAATTATCTAACAGTTCTAGAGTTAAGTTTACTTGTTACCGAAAAATTTATGGAAGTACGATGCATATATCTGCCGGATAAATGAGCGACTAACGGAAGGTTAATAGTAGTAAGTTGTAGTAGTATATCACTGCTATAAAATTTTAACATTGTATTTTTATACGTTTCGAAAAAAAGACACCCGATATGCAGTCAATTTTACGAACAGATATTTAATTTTCTTTTCAGGTGAAAAAGCTTGGCATGGCTCGGGCTTGATGGAAACAAAGCTTGGCTTGGCTTGAAAACTTCAAGCTTTAAATATTTTATGTTTGGCTTGATTTTTAAGCTTTATCTAGCTTTTTCAAGCCTTTTCAAGTTATTTCAAGCTTTTTCAAGCTTTGCAAGCTTTATAAATGCTCATGTGCACAGTAGGTATATGAGTCTTGAAAACCAGTAGTACTGTTCGGTATCAAGATTTTAATATAAATACTCGATGTGAATTAAATTAAATATATCGATATACCGATATATCGATGTATTGGAATATTGATCTATCATTATATTGATATGTTATGTCGATGGTTCATTGTATCGTAACGATGTATAAATCACGTTTTGTTTTACATAAATTTATTGTGGTACAATTGAAAAATATCTTCTTATGCATAAAGATAAATAAAACGATAAAATAGTATATTAAAGAACGTGTTTTATAAGACATGTTTTTTTCGCACGCGTGAAAATTTATAAAACGAGCGTTAGCAAGTTTTCTAATTGACAAATGAGTCCTTTATACTATTTTTTATATTTTGCGCCTTCTACAATAACATTTACTTACTCAATTTGCGATTATATTTGTAACCATTTGTACATTTTCATGTAAATAATCTTCCCTAAATAAAAAAATAATAATTTCGACCTTATATTATTAAAATGAATTGTCAATTAACTAAAAATAAATTAGGTAAAAATAAGTTAAAGAAACGTCATCTAGTACCAACCTTCTAAAACAAAAAATTGCGTCTCGAAATGAAGGTCATTACGATACGCAATTACGTATCGTAGTTATTTCATTATGAACGCAAAATATAAAATAAAATTTATGCGATACACCAAGTGTTTTTTCTTTGTAATTATTAAAATATTGAAATGTATATTTCAATCACTTTTTTTTGAGTGTATAGAATCAATAAAATTTATTATCTTTTATTAAATATTTACCTTTCAATTTTTATGTTTCTTTTATTATTTTCGTTGACTGCATTCATTCAAGTAGGCATACGCATTAGTTAGACTTTATTGTATTTTAACAATTTGAATGAATAGGACTTAAGTTCATAATGTTATTTTTACTCGAAATGACCTTCCAACAAACTGTTACAGTTTGTCATACTATATAGTTTATATTCACCCTGTATTAATAAAAAAATAACTCGTCTCCAAACACGCAAGAACAGTGTTCAAATACATACATAATATTTTGGAATGTACAATGGGATGAAAATGACCTGAGACTGACCTTTTATACCAATCATAAAACCCTACAGACGAAAATTTCCCCGAAATTTTGTTTGTTCGTGACATAAATACCTACTCGCCTCTTCTTATGAAATTTCTACAGATTTTTTAGTACAGAATCATGTAAGTTAAATACATAAATATAATTACTTTAATTATGTCCAAATTCAAATAGCACAAAAGTAAATACCCTTAACGATACCGAAGCCTGTGAAAACTTGTGTCAAGGTACTATTTAAAAGAGAATGCTCTCTTTGTCGGTACATTGTTATTGTCTATTATACCTGTCACAGACAAGCTCGGTTTATTAGGGATACATTAGGGGTTGAGCTAAAAATAGCATTGAAATCTATATATATATATATATATATATATATATATATATATATATATATATATATATATATATATATATATGATTAAATAGTGATCAACCCAAGTGTGTTCGGAATTATGGTAAGGGAGATGGCAAGGTTGTCTTAAACACACTGTTCTTTATGAGCATTTATTTCGACCGGTTTCGATTTCTTACAAAATCATCTTCAAGGAAAACCGGAAGACTACAAAGCGAAGGATACAAAAACATATAAGTAAAAAAATAAAAAAAACAAGCAATACAAATCGTATTAATTATAAAATGAAATACAGAATAATACTCACACTAACAAACTACAGGAAGCAAGCCGGAGACAACGAAAAAACGGTAGATCTATATCTCATCATGAAAATATCAAAAAATTGATAAAAATTATTATTTTAGAAAACAAGTAAAAAGGCAACTGAACCAAGGGACAACGCCCAAACGAATGAAAAAACTACATGTGGGTGTAGCAAAATACTTGTTTACTTGTAAGGACTAGTAAACAATAGGGATTTTGTCATAGGAGGATCTCTAGTAATGAACTATGTGTGAGATTTATCTGGTCGTTCAGGCACAAATTGTTATTGGCGGCTATGGACTTTCTTATTTCGAGATTTTCGAGGAAATCCAGGGTTTTACCATTCTTGTGGATATGGAGTATTTCAAAGTCGCTGTATAAATCGAACTGATGGTTATTATCGATGAACACATCATGTCATGTCAAAAATATTTGTATGCCACTGTCAAAAATAATGTGCATTATTATGAAGATTATGAAAATAAAAAAAGTCAACAACGCAAAAGAATATACGTAAAAAGGAATATAAAAGGAATTTGCCAAAAAATTACGTATATAAAGAAAAAGAAAAGGAAAGTAGAAAAAAAAATCAGGGTATATATATATATATATATATATATATATATATATATATATATATATAAATAAAGAAAATGTATGTATTGTACATAATTTATATTAAAATATCCCATAGATTTTATATATATGAGAATTATTTTGTAGTGAGACATGAATATATGTATTTGTATTTCAAAATATTTTTCGTTTTATGCGTACAACCAGGTAAAATATCTAGCGCGAGGTTATGTGCTCGCCACATCAGATTTTTAGCTTTAAGCTTATAATAAAATAAAATAAATAAGTATATCATCACGGCTTATTGCTCACTGCTGGGTGAGCCAATCTGCTTTATACACATATTTCGCTAATGATGAAATATTTGCGCTGTGCGGGCGCTTACCCGGCGTCACCTCACGGTCACTCATTGCTGGCGCGGAGAGTGCACCACAGGGGTTAATTTTGTGCCATTTAAAATTCGTAATATTTGGCGCCGGTTGCGACCTTATAATCAGGCACGTGGCCACGAGACCCCATAACTTATAATTAATTCTAGTTACTTCAAAATTTAAGTATCTAATTAATTTTTATACAAAATATGTTTAACTTGACAATAGTAAGTATTTTAAAAAATTAAGTAGTTCTATATTGAATTATTGACATATGCAATAAATTTTGTATTATCATTTTTCATCATACATTTTATATTAATGTAGGTAAAGGATAAAACAATAAAATTATATTATCATTTATCGCTATGTATTTAAAACTTTTTCAACATTTTATAAATTTATTTTGTATACTTGATTCTGTGCGCAAACTACAATGTGCGATTTGTTGGTTCAGATTCAGAAAATAACTGGTCTTTGCATAATAAGAATGATGAAGGGTATAGTTTCCTATTTACAAATTTTTGAAGCTTACTAGACTGGCAGGTATTGAAGGCTGGTCTTTTTGGGAACTCTATTTCTTAGAAGTTCGCAAAAATGTGCCGAAGCAATGAGAAAGTACGTTACCACCATAAAATTACGGTTTTGTCGGCCTCGATAACATTTCTAGGCTTGGTTTGGCTTGAAAATTCAAGCCTTTTTGAATGTTAGGCTTGGTTTGGCTTGGGCTTGGGCTTGGTGGAACAGAAGCTTGGCTTGGCTCGAAAAGTCAAGCTTTTTTGAACAGCAGGCTTGGCTTGATTTTTCAAGCTTTTTTAAACCAAGCCAAGCCCGGGAATCTCTACTCGTTTGCATTTCCCAATAAGTAGATATACTTGATTTAGGGATATATTTTTCCCTTTTCTTTCGTAAATAGAACAACTAGAACTTTTATAAAATAAAAATATAAGGAAGAGTTGTTATTAATCAGTATAAGTGCAGAACTTGAGTTTTCATCACAGCCAACACATTTTAAAGTTTAATATATCAGTGTTGGAGCTTTTATCGCAAATCGTAAAGAAGATAATAAATGACCATCGCAATTTATCCAATATGTTACACAACATGTGGATCATTGACCCGATATCACCCCCTGTCATCTGTCAGAATATGCTTGACCATTCATCCGTTTTTGAAATCTTTATAAGAAAAATATTTCCCGTCAAAATTTTATACAATCCTGAATGCATAGGTTTTCATCTCTGTTCAGGAAGCCACTGCCATTGCCGACAGCTTTGTTTTTCCCCCGAGTCGACGTATAGGTGGATATTGACATAACATTTCTTTAAAGTTAAATAAAATGTAAAACAAAGTTTCCACAAAATATTAAGAAAGTTCAAGGGCTATTCTAAAAATACGCGAACTAAGTTTATTCTTTGAAGTTTCAGTCACTTGGAAGGAGGATATTTATTTTTGAAATAAAGTCTTTTATATTCTATACAAATTTTGAATATTTGACAAACTTCAAAAATACGTGGGCAAATAATTTTTGCCTAACACCTGCTCTCTACGAGAGAGATTTTTAATCAGGCTAAACTTTGATTTTCACAGTTTCCCTATTATACTCCTATCTTTATACCAGATCAGAATTAAAATGTTATATAAATAGATGCCCGTTTTTCAAACCTCGGCATTAGCATCTTGGTTAAATTAAAATTTAGCTGATTTTTATTATTACAAAGACCTAACTTGTATTGTTGGAAATTTCATTAGTACACTTATCCATACGCTCTGAACAATAGTGTCAAATTTGTTTTATCACAGTTAGAATTTGAGTTGTGAGGTCAAAGTTATAAATTGTTTATTTTCATTTTTACTTTTCTAATTTAGATCTCAAACTTCAGTCCAAATAATTTTATTAAATTGATTTTCATTTGGACGTTATAGTAAGTGATTCATATTTGCTGAGTACATGATAAATATTAAAAGATAATACTTAATTGAAAATTTCATTTGTTTCATTGTATTTCAATCTGCAATTTTCTTCATATAGGTAAATAATTTTTCACTTAGTTGTTACTCGTGCATTAAAACAATGGAGTATTCCGGTATTCTTTTTTAATTAGTTCACTATGAATATCTAATTTTGAGTAAAGAAAATTATTTATCAAGCGAGATATGAATTTATAAGAATTTCATCTAAATTCAAATTTTCCATCATATGACGCTCATTCGCCTGTTATCTGCGCCGAACTTCAGCGCTCAAACCCACGTGTTCATACACAACCAAAGACTTCTGATAACTCCATTAAACCTGAATCACAAATTCAGCATTTGGCGAATCCCAAGCAAACATTCGTCAAATGTCGAATGTGTGCTCCACCATAATAGAAAATAGAGTAAAATGTTAGTTATATTGAAAGTTTTAAAAAATTATTAGTTTTTGAAATATTGGAGATTTTAAGCACCTATACATCTACGTCACACATATTGTTATACTTCTCACGTTATAGGTTATAGGTTTCGTTAAAAATCAAATGTAGTTGAACTAAGAACAATTATGACTTTTTAATCCAACGAATTGCTTCAAATTTAAATGAACTTTCATTTAAAATAATAAAAAAATAAAGTGGAGGACCCTATTGACGAACATTACTCGGCGAAAGGCGAATATTCGGCAATCGGCGAATACTGATTATGTGGCCTTGGCTTCAGTTCTGCATAGCGTATGCTGCAGATAGTTTGTTGTGAAGTAGATACTCCCTAAAGTGCAGGAACGGTGGGGAACGTAGAGAAACCCTCAACTGGTAATGCATGATGCCTAGTTTTCATATTTACATTGTGTTTGTTTGCCCAACATTACTCTTTATTAACTAATATATATTCTTAACCCCAGGGTTTTACTTTTAAGTACTCATATAAAACCAATGCTGGAATAGTTAAAAAAGCATATTCATGTAACTGTGCTACCAGTTTTTTTTAAAATATTACTTTCTATATTTTATTAGAAGTAAACGTTATCTAAATCCAAAATTTTATTAAAAGTCTTTGATAGACATCCATTTGCCAGTTTAAAATTTTGATCAAGAAAACGTAGATAAACAAACAAATATCAAAGAAACACGTAATAATTACAGCAAACAAAATGAATAAAATATCAAATACATAATTCACGCGCGTACTTGTTCCTGTCGCAATCTGTATTTGTAATTGTATATGTATATACTGTATTTAACCTGAAATGAGTAACAACATTTGCGTCTCAATTTTCAAGGTCGTGTCTAAGTTTGTAAAGAATTTCTAACATCAAAATATGAATGAAAACTTTAACTAAACAAGTTTTATTTTATATTTCTAATATATGAAGTAAACTACACAAAAATATACTATTTTGCAGACTACCTCATTGAGGAACAAATTAGCATTCATTGTATCGAAATGCAACGAAGAGAGATAATTTTCTAATATCATAAATTCGGACGATGTAATAAAATTGACATATAAATTTGTTTTCAGTGATACTAGGTTGGAAATTCAGTTCAAGGTTCGTCAAAATGGGAGTCAATTACTGCGGTCAGAACCAAGTGGAAATTTACGATGTTACCTCATTTCCCTTATTGTGCGTAGCTTGCTCCTACTTTGCTCCTAGTGAGCATCATTTGTTTTCATAATTAAAGGACGACCTCAGGGGTAGAAAAAAACGGGCTATAAAATGAAACCGAATAGGATAACAACGAAAAATGTGAGAATACTCGATTGGCCTTCATAGCTTTGCGGATAGCTTTCTATTTTAGCTATTGCTGGAATCAGAAGTAATATAGGAATATAAGAGTATAAATATTTTATTGTAGACATGAAAGAAGGTGTATTGTATTCGTAATTTGACTTTGGGAGAAATAATATTGGATAATTCATATTGATTTGACAACTAAAAATCTCTCTTTTTGTTATGTCAACATACTCCATTGGTCAAAAAATTAACTACTGGTTAAAAATTAACCACTGAGTTACAGAATAAGCTCCATTTCGTGTTATAAATGTTTTATGAAATATTTTACTTTTTTATATCTGTAATTCATACCTATTATAACAATTTGAACTCATGATAAATTTTTAGACTTACAACAAATTATAATGAAGTTATGTTAATGGGGTCCTCCATTACCATCATAGAAACAAACTATAAAACTATGCGTCACTTGCATTAAAACTAGGCCTTAAACTGTATGATAGGGACTGCCATAGTATTAAAAAGTTATTAGTTTTTAAATTATTCGAAATTTTAAGGACATTAACTGCCTCAAATTGTTATTTATCTTCGGATATCTTACTTCTTACCCGGTTTAGTCTTTGTTATAATTTAAATCAAAGATGAATTAAAAAGTGAACAAAATTCCTATTTTTCATGCTAAAATTTGTCTCTGATTGTTATACAAGCAATAAAGTAATGTGGACAACTCACAATGCGACACAACTCTTTTACAATAGGTCTGTTCATTTTGTTACCTTGCGTGATCGGTTTACTGCCTTGTCCAAAAACTTTGTATTATGGACGAGACAATAAGTAAACAGTAGATGCAAAGTAGTGAAACAAACAGACTTAATGTATTCATTAGTAACAATTTCATTACAATGTGAAGGCAAAATATTCCAGAGTTAATAAAACAATAAATTCTGTATTTCATTCAGCAAACAACAATAAGAGTAGTTCTCAATAGACTGCTACGCTCATGTTTCATGATAGCTCCACTCCGCTCCACCAATGCGTCTTGCTGATGGCACAAAGGACGGCATTTTGCGCAGCCCTGAGTTATGGCCGGCGTCGGCTCTGATACATCACGTAGGCGCTGACAAGACAAGTGACGGTAGCGGTAACGGTGCTCGCGCCATTTTTCAAGCGATTCTGAAGGATCCCGGCAGCCGTCGGGGAAATTGTTTGCGTGCGGTTGCCAACACTGCATGCCAGCACATCATATTGTTGCCACGAATATTTAATAATATAATCTGGGTTCTTGCTATATTCACTGCGAACTACAAAAAGGTGTGAATGGATGTAATCTCAAAGGATAATAAATAAAATAACAGTAGGTGTTTCTTTGTTAACTCCGTCATTACAAACACTATTATGATTTATTTGGATTTTACTCCAATTCATTAATTTTATACGTACAATTGAAATTGTTTATAACGAAAGAAAGGAACTGTTAATATTTGCTTATTATTAGCGTTTATTGGTCATAACAAAGAAAAGAAATATATAATTTGTACTTCAATTCGCGCATATATTATAACAAAAATTAAAGATAACGTACAATACTTAATATATAGTATGGTACCTCGAGTAAACACGTCGTTACGCCTTGTTACATGCACAGTACTGTCGCAGCATAGTCATACTGGATCATTTTGTCGAACAAGCACAGCCGCATGCTTTGTTTTGCCAGAATACAATAAATAAATTACGGCCGTACTTCTTTGCCAAACAGACCTGGTGCGGCCGTGCTGCTGCCTTGTATAAAAATTGGTTTTTGAGCCATTTTTAATTTGTCAATTATATTTAAAAATTAAATTGTTTTAGTATTAAAGAACTAGAAATTGTATTATAAAATTTGGAGCAATTTTATAGAAGGTCATATTGGAAATATAAATGTCTGTTGTAACATTATGGGATTTTAAGAAACATAGCGAGACGCATTTCAACTTAGGCGAGAAGTAACAAAGGCAAAATTTAGTGAAGCAAGCAAAATTCAGTTAGCAGAGCTCTTGCCAATCCAAGAAGAGTCAGTTTGCAATTTGCGTTCTCCAGAAGAGCACAGGTCTGCGCTAAGAACAAGTAAGCTATTCGTACATACTTGGCAAGTGGGACTTATTAAGTAATAAATCTCAATAAAAGTAGGAATAATATGTTCTTAGTTTTGTGTCTGTAACGAGATAGTTCACTCACGTGCTAAGTAAAATCCGTTTGGATCTGTCGCTGTAAATTGTACCTAAATAGTTAGCTCTGCGTACATCAGTTCACGCAAACCAACAGTGTACGTTTTTATAATCGCCGTAAGCTATTTGTATTCTAACGTATATTATATTTGGTCCGCGAGCCCACGACCGGCGCGTGCGATAGAAGCGTTTCTGGAAAAATAGAAGCAGCCTAGGTAGGCGATCAATAACGTGAAACAGGCGACGTAAGGGGACTACTGTGTAAACAAGAGGAGAGATAAGCGTAATTACCGTCGCATTAATATGACGTGTAGGGTATTCTATTAGAACAACTATGTAAGCGACGTACTTGTGTGAGAAGCAGTCACATAGAGTGTTAGTCAGTCAGAAGGACAGGTACAAAAATAGTAAGAAGTCAACAGTATCGTAGTAAACGTATGCAGTTTTGTGTAGAGTGGAGTACTACAAGTTACTGGTATATTGGGATAGCTGCGGAAGTGAATACTCAGTAGTTTGTAGGAGAATTGTGAAGCTAGGTATACGGGGACATGTAGCATACGGATAGTCTCACCGACTGAGGCTGTGGAAGTTATAGAGTTAGTCCGTCAGAAGGATAATTAGATAGTTAGAAAGTTAGTTACATAAATAAATAGACAGTGAGGTAAAAGGTGTGAATTCTGTCCTGGCAGTTGAATATACAGACGATTTTGAGTCAGTTGAGTATACTGGATGTTTCACAATTTAGGACAAAAAATTAAAAAGTATATACTATACGACGTGCCGATCATGAGACAAAAAGAATGTTTTAAAAATTCGCAAAATTAAGGTTAGTTTACTTGAAGTAGACATTTTTTGGACCACTGGAGTAACATACGTCATAGAAATAAATGTTAAATGAAATTAATTATCAAAGAAACATTATGTAATGTCCGTTAGATTTAGAGATAATAATAGTTTTGAATATAAAATAATATCTAATATTAATGCATTGTATTCAATATTAAGATAGTTTGGGAAATAACTAAACACATACCTGAAGCACAAAACTACAAATATTGTTCAATATTTGCGCCATTCATCCCCACACACTTTGCAGCACGTTGAATTAATGATCTAGTACAGCCTTGACACAAATTTTGTACTCTTATTGTTTCTGCTGAATTTTCTATTCTCTGTCTAAGTTCTTCTTCGTTTACGGCGCATGTTGGTTATCGTATACGAGTGACTTAAAATAACCCCAGGAATAAAAATCCAGCGAATTTAGGTCAGAGGATCTAGCAGGCCAAGATACAGGACCACCGCGACCAATCCTCCTGTCCTCAAACACTTGGTTTAAATGTTCTCTTTCATTTACAGCATAGTGTGGTAGCGCACCATCGTGCTTAAACTATGCCTGCTGACGCACGTGTAAAGGCACATTTTCAAGTAGTTCTGGCAAAGTATTTTGTAAAAATAATAAATAATTAGCTCCAGTCATCCTATTTGGTAGAATGTACGGCCGAAGTAGCATTCCGTTAACAATAGCTGCTCAAACATTTATCGAAAAACGATGCTGAAAACTGCCTCGTATAACAACGTACGGATATTCTTGAGTCCAATTATGAGAGTTATGAGAATTATAAACTCCCTCTCTCGAAAAAATTGCCTCATCAAAAAATATGATGTACGAGGGGAAATTAGAATTTTCGGTATGTATTTGTAAAAGCCAGTTGCAAAACCGTAGTCTAAACTGAGGGTCAGGTTTTTTAGCCCCTGTACCCGTTGAAAATGGAATGGGTGGTAGTTATGTTTTCTTAAAATTCGCTACACTGAATTATGTGGTACTCCTAATTGTTGAGATACTCTTCAGGTACTAGAAGTTGGTTCATACCATATTTTCGTGTTGATGCTGGCGGCCGCCACCTCTCCCACGATTAGGTCGCACAGATCCTGTGTCTCGAAGGCGCTGGACTATCCTCACAAACACTGCACCAGCAAAGATAAATTATAATTAACAGCAATGTCGACGAAAGAATTCTTTACCACCAATTAAATTAAATTAATTTATTAATTACTCAATATATTAGACATTTGTTTGTATTAGATATTATTTGAGTTGAGTCGAGAAGGATCAGCTGGAAAATCGTTGAAAAAAAAGCAAGGCCTTGGTGATCCAGAATATAATTTAAAAACGGACGTTTCGAACCCTAGTGGTTCATTATCAGCTACAAAAATTATTTTGTGTTACATATAAACTTATAAAATATTAAAATAGAAAAAAATTTTTGTAATCACTCACCATATTACAAAAAATAAAATGTAAAAAAGTAGTTATTGTTCAATAACAATTTGTCAAAAAAAATTAAGTTAAAAATATAAAAATATTTGAACTGCAATACAAATTGATAAAAACCCATCTTAAACTTATAGGTGTCCCTGCAGAACTGACTTAAGAAAAGTAAGTAAAATGAAAAATAAATTTGAATTCATATCAAAAATGTACATGCGCATACATGGGAGAAGAAATATGAGGAAAAACTACTTAAAATTCCCTAGAAATTTTGTGGCATGTATAAGGTTATTTTTAAAGTCTGTATGTTTACAAAAACATAGGACTGTCAATCACCAAACAGACTTTAAAAATAACCTTATACATGCCACACAATTTCTAGGGAATTTTAAGTAGTTTTTCCTCATATTTCTTCTCCCATGTATGCGCATGTACATTTTTGATTTGAATTCAAATTTATTTTTCATTTTACTTACCTTTCTTAAGTCAGTTCTGCAGGTACACCTATAAGTTTAAGATGGGTTTTTATCAATTTGTATTGCAGTTCAAATATTTTTATATTTTAAACTAAATTTTTTTTTGACAAATTGTTATTGAACAATAACTACTTTTTTACATTTTATTTTTTGTAATACAGTGAGTGATTACACACAATTATTTCTATTTTAATATTTTATAAGTTTATATGTAACACAAAATGATTTTTGTAGCTGACGATGAACCACTAGGGTTCGAAACGTTCATTTTTTTAAAATTATATTCTGGATCACCAAGGCCTTGCTCTTTTTTTCAACTATTAGATATTATGTAAACAATTACTTTCATTGTACAAGATTTGAAAAAAAACTATTAAAAATAGCAACCGACCAGTGGCAAAAAATGTTTGCTTGAAATACGATGCAATTTTTATGCGAATTTTTAAAAAATTCGTTTTGTTTTATGATCAGCCCGTCGTACAGTATATATTCTTTAATTTTGTGTCATAAGTTGTGAAACACCCTGTATAGACACTGTGAAGGTCGGTAGGTCGGACAGTTAAATGTGACATAAATAAATAGTAACATAAATAGTCGAAATAAATAGTCAGTAATATCGTGTAACTAAATAGTGCGTTGTTAATTGTTTAAATAAATAAATAGTGCTAGTGTTTAACTAGTTAATTATATTCATAGTCTTAAATTAGTATTTAATATTTGTTTAAAATTAGTAATCGTCATTGTTATATTTTAAATATTTATTTATCGTTTTAATAAACATATATTTTAATTAGTAGTAATTCTTGATCCAAATAAATAAAACCGTTACAGTATGTTTTAACATGAGTGTTATGTGTTATGTAATTGTATTTGTATTCATTAAACCGTAAAAAACCAGAGAAGTGAAATCAAATGCAGTTTCTAATAGGGTTATAGTCAAAAAGCATAGCAGTTAGTGACGTCAAACAGGCACAAGTAAGTACCAAATATTCCTTTGTAAATCGCTCTCATAATTCGGCCACGTATGAAGACCTATCTTGAATCCAGTGTTGCTTACACTTTTTTATGGGACACAAACTGTATTGAAAGATTTTACTAAATAGTTCTACTCTCCAAGCTAGTCTAGTATTGTTGCATTGTCATTAAAAAATTGAAAATATTATTTTTATTTTTCAATGGGTTGCATCTACCCTCAGGCATGTTATTTTAGTTATGTACTTATTTCTAATTCATTATAAATGTCTGTCACTGTGACAGTATAATTCTGTATGCGAGCGCAAATAGTGTTTTACAAAGCATAAGCCCAGGGTTCCATCTCGCTTAGAGCCACGTAATAAATAACTATTAATATTATTTATTACATCAAGCTGAATATTGATAACCCTTTTTTGGATTCCTACTCAACACGGTCAAACATGTTAATTTAAGTTTTTTAGTGCGTTTAATTTGCTCTGCAAAATTCACATCAGTTAAACGAAGCGTTTGATGGTAAATTCCAAATTGCTCCCGGGTGAAGTCAGATTCGTCGCTAGTTTTGTGTAAATAGGTACAAAATTTTAAATTTACCTAATTTTATCGAACAATAGAATATAGGTACCTTTTCAAATACATATATTATTACTAGTTTAATTCTTCAACTAAACATTTTTATTTGAAAATTTTATGATTGGCATTTAAAGTTAATAATGCGGTGAAACATAAAAGTTGATGAAGATTAACCCCGTATGTAAAATTTATTGGTTGTAATTTATTAGACAGTTTATAATAGCTTTTAACGACATCGTATCATCAGATACGTTATATTTTCATCTTTAACAATTAACTGATCTGTCAGTGATATTTTTACCTTCCATCACCTTTAGGTAAGGAAGGTATTATTTTTGGTCAAAAAATTCGGTGGTGAGTTTTTGATAAATAAGCACGTTTTAAAGTTCCTGGAATAAGTTATCACTATTTTTACGATGATGTCGGATCCGATAACTCAAATACTACAATTCAAAAAATTATATTTCTTACATATTCATTTTCTTTACATCCATGTGAAGAGATGATTAGATTTTTGTTATAATTGCTCAACCGGAAGAACCCTAATTTTTTTTGAAAAAACGCTGTTAAGTTTAATTTTTCCATATTTGCAGTTATTATAAATATTAAAGAATATTTTATTCTCTATACGATTTGATTACATTTTATACATCATATTCAGTGGATATAGAGTTAAAAAATTATAAATTTTTAATTTCCTAAAGCAGCTAGCCATGCTATAATCATGGAAACCGCTATTATATTAAGAAAATGCTGATTGACAGATGTCAGTGTAAAGTGCAATTGACATGTGTGTGTTATAATATTATATTGTACTGGAAATATAGAAGCTCTTAGATACATGAAACTTTCTGTATGGAATTTGTACAAAATACATAGAACTGACAGAAGCTAATGTGCCTGAAATATGGAATCTTGTGAAAGAAACTTTCTGTACGGGATTTGTACAAAAGGCGCTTTTTTTCTAGGGGGGAAATGAACTGATCTTATCTCGTACTGAACTGAACTACTCTTAAAAAGAACAGTATATTTTTAAAATAAGAAGTAGAAGATAAAAACATGTATAGCATTATATTTATAATATATGCTGAATTTGCTTGTGGTTATAGTCTATGGATGTATTTCTTATGATAATGAAATATGATATAAAGTGTCAAACTAATTAATTTCTTCTATTCATGTCATTTTAATATCAAATACTTACAAAATAGACAAAATACATAGCAGTCAGTCATATTGACGTAACATTGACATGCGGGATCAGTTCAGGATCTATATGATCCTGTTTCAAAGGTAGTTGTTTCACGGAGGCGGGGACAAAGAAAATGGGTAGTACAAGATCATTTATCCCCTTTTAAAAAGAACGATTAAGGGTATCTTATCATCTTAAAAATACAAATTCTAATCTCGTCAGTCGCACAACAGTGTTTGATATTCGTCTTGACTATTACTAGTAAACAGCAAAAGTGCGCCGCATTGAGATGGGACGTTTAAAATTGACAATTATAAGTATGAATAACATATTTCACATCATAATTTCAAGAGATTTTCGATATGAATATTTCTACGGTTCTTTGGCAGAAGTAATAATCAGTAATTTTTTAAAATATTGAACAAATTAAAAAACTTATTAATAATTATATTGTAAATTTCATATATATATATATATATATATATATACAGGGTGTTAATTAAAAACCGGGCTATAGGCGTTTAACATGGGAAATCAGTTTTTCCTTGCGCAAAAGTTCCCAATTAATTCTAGACAAAAGTGTTTCAAATAAAAGTTGTAGATAATTCAATTATACACCAGCACATTTAAACAGATTTTATTTTGCATGTTTAGTAACCTATAAAATTACAAAGAGTTGCATATCGTTTGAACTGTCAGAAATTCGATTTTCAAATAATAATTACTGATAATTATATTCTATCCTGTCATTAAATTTTTTTAGTTTTTAAAATCTACATTTAAATTATTGCTTAGATTTTATTTATTTTTATTTTGTAACCTGCAAAATCGAAATTCTGACAATTTAAACGATATGAGTTTCTTTGTAATTTTGTTTAAATTTCATGGCTATCACTACAAATGAGCAATATTTATAAAATTTTAAATTGGATTTTACAGGTTACTAAACATGCAAAATAAAATCTATTTAGTAGCGCTAGTGTATAATTGAATTATCTACAATTTTTATTTGAAACACTTTTATCTAAAATTAATTAGGAACTTTTGCGCAAGGAAAAACTGATTTCCCATGTTAAGCGCCTATGGCCCGCTTTTTAATTAACACCCTGTACATATATATATATATATATATATATATATATATATATATATATTAATAAAATTAAAAAACTTATTAATAATTATATTGTAAATTTCATATATATACAGGGTGTTAATAAAAAAACTTTACACACTTTAGCAGGTGATAGTAGAGATGAAAACAAAAAAAAATTCTAATACACTTAGGTCCAATACTCATTGGTTTTCGAGATATGGAATTTTTAAATTTTTATTTACACCTCTTATGAATGCGATATCGCGTTATCTGCGATAAACGAACAATCGCAGAATACATGTCAATCAACATTTTGTAGCAAGTCTAACGGTGAAATTACTTATTGCTATTTAAGTTAGTCTTATTTTTGCAATGGTTCAATTTACATGTGCGGAGTACGCCGATATGCATTTATGTTATGGCGAAGCTCATCGAAATTCGCGAGAAGCTAGACGAATTTATCAGCAGAGATATCCTTTGAGGCATATTCCATCTCATCCAACTTTTCAAGAAGTCGACCGTAGGTTAAGAGAAACAGGTTGTTTTAAGCCGCCAAAACGAGACAGTGGCCGACTTCGTAGAGTACGTAGGCATTATTTTGCAAGCTGTAGATAATGATCCTCATGTGAGTACCAGGCGAATAAGTAGAGCTGTCGGCGTCAATCATGTATCTGTTTGGCAGACCCTTAAAGAACAATTACTTCATCCGTATCACTTACAAAAGGTTCATCATCTACGGAGAGAGACGGACTACCGTCCGCGTATCCAATTTTCCCAATGGCTGGTACATGAATGTAACATAAATCCAAATTTTCTTGGAAACATTCTGTTTACAGACGAAGCCTGTTTTACTCGTGATGGAGTTTTCAATTTTCACAATATGCACGAATGGTCAGATGAAAATCCGCACGCAATTCATGTTAGAAATCATCAATTTGGATTTTCGATAAATGTTTGGGTTGGCATGGTGGGTGATTGCTTAATTGGACCATTTCGTTTGCCGAATCGGTTGAATGGTCAATCCTACCTAAACTTTTTACGTGACAATTTGAACGATCTACTGGAGGATGTGCCATTAGGTGTTATTATGAACATGTATTTTATGCAAGATGGAGCTCCAGCCCACTTTTCGCGTATAGTAAGAAACTATTTAAATGAACGGTTCGAAAACAGATGGATTGGCCGGGGAGGACCTGTCGCATGGCCACCAAGATCTCCTGATCTAACGCCCTTAGATTTTTTTGTTTGGGGGTACTTAAAAGATCTTGTTTACGCCACTGAAGTGAACACAGAAGATGAACTTTGGCAGCGAATTGTAGACGCCTGCCAACAACTAAGGACTCAAGGTGTTTACGATCAAGTGCGTGAGTCTCTTCGACGACGGCTGCAACTTTGTTTACAAGAGCAAGGACGACAGTTTGAACATCTGCGATATCTTTAGAGTGCGCTAAATGCGTTGTTTGTTGTAGTTTTTTTTGTAAAAGCTCTATCTCGAAAACCAATGAGTATTGGACCTAAGTGTATGTACTAATGTGAATGCTGTGATTTATATATATATATATATATATATATATATATATATATATATATATATATATATATATATATATTCTTCGTCAAATTAGTCTTTATTTGACTTCACTTGTTTATATTATATTCACTTGCTTCTTAGAGCTAAATTTTCTAATCCAGAATTTAACCCAATTCCACATATCCATTGAATTTTAATTTTACACACTTACATTTTTAGATGGAAAAAATTGAGATATTTTAGTAATGAAAGGTTGTATTTAAAAAAATGTATATTGTTGCATATTAATCATAGTTTTGTTCCCCGAGAAAGAGCGAAGGTAGAGGGCACTTTCTAAAGTAGATGTTTATTTTATTTTACGGAAAGTATATTAATGACATAATTAATAATATTTATTTGGACATGCCACTGTAAATAGATTCTTTTGCTTTCAACGGTATACAGAATTGTTCTTGTTTAAAACGAATGTAAAATATACAGAGTATGTATTTCGTAATTGCGAAAAAGGATTATTTAACAGTAATAACAATACATTTGTTCTGAGAATCATTCCACATTTTGTAATTTCTTGCATAATAATCCAAAATGAATTCGTAGTAAAATATTTTAGGCCACATACTTCTTTCTATTTTTTATTTAGTACAAAGACTACATAGTGTTCTAAACAAAGTTTTACCTAAATAAGAAATGCTCTCTTTCAATTTTTAATCAAGATTATTTCAAAAATGAATGATCCAAGAGTAAAAGTTTATTCGAATATTTTTTTTATAAAGGTATAACTGTAAAATAACGCTCTTTTGCAAAAACGATACACCTTGTTTATATTATATTCAATTGTTTTAAGCAAGAAAAATAAATGTTTTAATTTGTTTAAATGTCCTTTTAATTTAATCATTTACGTAGGTTTGTAGCTATAAAGTACATTATACTTTAAAAAGTTAAAAATGACTTAATAATTCACTAACTTCTAATTCCACTAAAATAATGATATGAACTATCTTCTCTCAAAGTTTCGATATTATTTCATTCATATTTTATTATTTTGCAGATATAACTATGTATTTATTTAATCACTTTTGTATTTGATTATATGATGATGGAAATGTTTTAGAGGTAGGATCATGTGCACGGAATTACAGGCAATAAAACATTACATCCGTCACTAGTGGTCGTATTCCCATTTTGCTATCTGCTAACTGCATGTTTGTCATTAACTAAGTGCATTCTGGCGTTGTGGCCACGTCATGATGGACCATAACTTCACCGCCAAATACCAGAACGAGCTACTGAGCCCTATGCCTAATCTCAAACATAGTAAATGCTCTGCATCACAGCCATTCAAGTTCAAGTTCTGAACCTTCACACAATAAATGGGAATGTGTTTATTACGCGTCATAAAACATATTTTGTATTCAAATAATGAAATAAATACTTAGTACAAGACATATAATGAAATGTGAAAATACTTAAATTGAAGAATTTTTTAATAAATCTTATTATAAACTTAATAATAAAATATACGATTTAAAAAAAAAATATTAATAGATTTCGAGAAAACTGCATTAAAACTTTGGCGGAGTCACATGTGCAAAGTAATACAGGCAATAAGAGCGAAAGAGATAGGCCTAGGTATATGATACGTGACAACTGAACGAGAGACAACTAGGCGAGTTATCCCAGGTACTAGACCATAGATATCTGGGCGACAGAAACATAAAAATAGTTAAAAGTGACGCTCTGATATTTCTAAAAAAAAAAAAACCTTAACGTAGCCTAACCTAACGAAAAATTGTGTAATTCTACACATTTATTATTTTATCGCCTAGATGCTCGATACACCTATCCTTCGACTAAGTTCTAAGGAAAACACAAAATCTGCTTCATCGGTTGAAATCAATAGGCTACTTGCGTAGTACTGAAAATCTAATATCTATCACTACATACCTAAAGTAAATTTGAAAACGTATGTAAAAATATAAATTTTATTTAAAAAAAATATGTTTTTTTAATAAATTAAGAAAGAAATTTTCTTTGACGTCATTATTTTAAATTGGAAAAATCTGATGTGGCCAACACATAACCTCTCGCCAGATATTTTACCTGGTTGTACGCATAAAACGAAAAATATTTTTAAATACAAATACATATAGATATTCATGTCTCACTACAAAATAATTCTCACATATATTTGCAATATCTATGGGATATTTTAAAATAAATTATGTACAATACTTACATTTTCTTTATATTCAATATCCTGAAATTTTCTTTTTCTACTTTCCTTTTCTTTTTCTTTATATTCGTCATTTTTTCGCAAATTCCTTTTATATTCATTTTTACATATATTCTTTTGCGTTGTTGACTTTTTTTATTTTCATAATCTTCATAATAATATACAAATATTTTTGACAGAGGCATACAAATATTTTTGACAGTGACATTTATGTGTCAATTACAAACATTTGAATTTCTTGCCTTGTAGTAGTTTGATCTGAGATTTTTTACATCAAATTATTTTATATGCCTTTCTTTATCTCTAAATCTATAGAAGATATAATAATGAATTTATATTTATCTAATAAAGAATTTAACGTTCTTTAATATAAGTATTTACATAAATTTTCGATAAATAATATTTAGACGATTTTTTTCTTGTAACTACTACTTCCGGTTGTCCAATTGTTACCAAAACTGACTGGACTCTTCCGATTATTGTTAGATTGAGGAATCCGTAGTTAAAAATGTCTTAAGTCTCATAGAATTTGAGATATAGTGAATCCAACATCCACACACACATCCCCACACACACACACACACACATACGGACATCATCGTAAAAATGTTATAATCGGATACTAGGGACCTTAAAACGTGCTTATTCATTAAAATCTGGATATGCGATTTTTAGCATGAATACAATACCTCTCTTAGCGAGAGGTAAAAAGGGATGCATATTTAAGAATGTAACCTGTAGATGGCAAGCGCGTGCGAGTTTTAATTTGATTTTGACATTAGTTTATTTTTCTGTCACTGTCTTTCTTCTTTATTATTTACAATGCGTGGTTTCTGTTACTTGTATTACGTATTTCGATTTGTTAAGCAGGATTTTGAAGGATTTTAACTTAGCTTATACTCGTACAAGATGAAAATGACAAACAAAAATTTTAACCTCCAAACTATTATTTAAACGTCAAACAGATGATCTGTCATGTTTAAATTACGCGCACATGCCTTTGTTATTGGACGTACCGATGTTATTGCTTTACGGTCAGTCATTGGTTCGGCGTAATTCTACGTCATACATAGCGGTAATTTAAATATTAAAATTTCATTAATTTTTTCTGGCCAATTAATGAAAATTTTGCCAAAAGAAAAATTATGGGTAGCAAGTTTTTATCGTCTCTTCAAAAATATTAAATAAAAAAATGGCACGCAAGTAGCCCCTTGTCAAAATAAAACCTAACTTCAAATTCAAATTATCAGAAGTTACACATATATTGACAAATTTTTTATTGTGTTAATAAATTACGAAAAATATAATACACCTCTTTCGACTTGCGAAAAATCGTAATTCACAGCATTCACATTAGTACAACGCTCATTCTTATGTTGGAAATATGTTTTCCCGAACTTATTTTTTAAATATGTAACTGTATTGACGAAATTTGTGATTCTACGTCAAGAACAGATATGTCACTTTCTGCGTAAATCTGGGGAAGATTGTAAGTATATATTTGCTAGCTTGCCAATATTTATGAATGTATATATATATATATATATATATATATATATATATATATATATATATATATATATATATGAAATTTACAATATAATTATTAATAAGTTTTTTAATTTGTTCAATATTTAAAAAAATTACTGATTATTACTTCTGTCAAAGGACCGTAGAAATATTCATATCGAAAATCTCTTGAAATTGTGATGTGAAATATGTTATACATACTTATAATTGTCAATTTTAAACGTCCCATCTCAATACGGCGCACTTTTGCTGTTTACTAGTAAGAGTCAAGACGAATATCAAACACTGTTGCGCGACTGACGAGATTAGAATTTGTATTTTTAAGATGATAAGATACCCTTAATCGTTCTTTTTAAAAGGGGATAAATGATCGTGTACTACCCATTTTTTTTGTCCCCGCCCCCGCGAAGCAACCACCTTTGAAACAGGATCATATAGATCCTGAACTGATCCCGAATGTCAATGTTACGTCAATATGACTGACTGCTATGTATTTTGTCTATTTTGTAAGTTTTTGATATTAAAATGTCATGAATAGAAGAAATTAATTAGTTTGAAACGTTATAACATGTTTCATAACCATAAGAAATACATTCATAGACTATAACCACAAGCAAATTCAGCATATATATATATATATATATATATATATATATATATATATATATATATATATATATAATGCTATATATGTTTTTATCTTCTATTTCTTATTTTAAAAATATGCACGAGGTAAGATCAGTTCATTTTCCCCCTAGAAAAAAAGCGCCTTTTGTACAAATTCCGTACAGAAAGTTTCTTGCACAAGATTCCATATTTCAGGCACATTAGCTTTTGTCTGTTCTATGTATTTTGTACAAATTCCATACAGAAAGTTTCATGTATCTAAGAGCTTCTATATTTCCAGTACAATATAATATTATAACACATACATGTCAATTGCACTTTACAGTGACATCTGTCAATCAGCATTTTCTTAATATAGTAGCGGTTTCCATGATTATAGCATGGCTAGCTGCTTTAGGAAATTAAAAATTTATAATTTTTTTAACTCTATATCCATTGAATATGATGTATAAAATGTAATCAAATCGTATAGAAAATAAAATATTATTTAATAATTATAACAACAGCAAATATGGAAAAATGATACTTAACAGCGTTTTTTCAAAAAAATTCGGGTTCTTCAGGTTGAGCAATTATAACAAAAATCTAATCATCTATTCACATAGATGTAAAGAAAAGGAATATGAACGAATTATAATTTTTTGAATTGTAGTATTATATATATATATATATATATATATATATATATATATATATATATATATATATATATATATATATATATATATATATATATATATATATATATATATATATATATATATATATATACCGGGTGGAACATCATACCTGTGTACATAGGCGATTCATATGAGAAAAACAGTTTTTTCGTGCCCATTGCTCCCCAAATTATTTTAGACAAAAATGCTTCAAATAAATGTTGTAGAGCATAAAATTCTGCATCTAAATCAATAAACAGAATTACTTTTACATGCTTTGTAACGACACAAATTAAATAAGAAAATATTGAAAATTACGTTGAAAATATCAAATAGCCATGGAATTGAAACAAAAATAGAAACAAATAAATAGGTAAATTAAATTCATACAAAAATCTCCATACCTATTATTACGACAATTGTACATTTCAATGAAATATTTATTTTTTATAGGATTTTTATTGAAAATCTTTTTAAATTGGAAATAATTCATGTAAACATTAAGACCTATCTACTACAATTCAAATTTCAAACAGTAATTCTCTGAATAAAATAAGCACTACAATTTATTATTATAACAAATATTCGAATAATCCTCCGTTTTCAGCCAAGCAATAACCAAGTCTATTGTAGAATGAATTTCTTACATTAGCGAGCTGCATATTTGTGATTTAGGCGCTCTCCTCCATGATAGCTTCTCTCAATGAATTAATATTTGGGTGGCGCTGCTTATAAATTTTACATTTAAGATGACCCCATAAAAAAAAGTCGCAAGGTGCTAAATCAGGAGATCTGGCTGGCCAATTTAAAGTTCCACCACGACCAATCCAGCGATTTGGAAATGCTTGGTTTAAATAATCTCTAACACTTACTCCGAAATGAGCTGGGCAGCCATCTTGTTGAAACCAAACCTCCTGATTTTCGCGCGCTACGCTGTCTAATGCAGGGCCGATCTCATTAATCAAGAGTTCTAAGTATGTTTCAGAATTTAAGTTGCCAACGATCTCAAATGGTCCAATAATATTGCTATTAAAAATGCCTGCCCAAATATTAATTTTTTGAGGATATTGCGTTCTGGTGGTAACATTTAATCTTGGATTTTCTAGAGCCCAGTGCCTATCATTTTGAACGTTTGGTTCATTGTTTAATGTAAAAGTACACTCATCGGTAAAGCAAATAGATGGAAGAAAATCACGATCCCGATTTGCTCGTTCTTGCATATCTTCACAAAAAACTCGCCTACTTTCTTCATCAATGGGCGAAATGTCTTGATGGCATTGCATCTTATAAGGGTGGTATTTATGTTTTTTAAGAATGCGCAATACAGTAGAATGAGCAATCTCACATTCCTGCGCTATTATTCTTGAACTTAATTTAGGATTAAAATTTATTAATTCCAGAACTCTTTGTTCGTTTTCTAAATTAATGCGATTATTTTTATTTCCTATAAATAAAGATATGATTTGTTTGTAAATCTCTTAAAAAATATTCAAATTTAAATTTACCTGTACTATTTTCCGCCGCAACACTTGCCGTGGATTCAAATTTTTGAACATACGCGCGTATTGTTGTAGCGCTTGGAATTGGCCTATTTGGAAATTTCACGGCGAATAAATCTCTAACTATACGTAAACAATTTCCACTATAAAAAGTTTTTATTATAAAAACCCTTTCTTCGTTAGAATAAACTGAATTCATTTTGATATTTTACCGTCAAATTAGTTATTTATCTGTCAAACGTCAGACATTCATTTGTTTCTATTTTTGTTTCAATTCCATGGCTATTTGATATTTTCAACGTAATTTTCAATATTTTCTTATTTAATTTCTGTCGTTACAAAGCATGTAAAAGTAATTCTGTTTATTGATTTAGATGCAGAATTTTATGCTCTACAACATTTATTTGAAGCATTTTTGTCTAAAATAATTTGGGGAGCAATGCGCACGAAAAAACTGTTTTTCTCATATGAATCGCCTATGTACACAGGTATGATGTTCCACCCGGTATATATATATATATATATATATATATATATATATATATATATACATAGATACATATATATATATATATATATATATATATATATATATATATATATATATATATATAGCTGTGCTGGCGTTGTGAATTTTAAGTATGCTGTGGTTTCTAGCTATATTGTTTGTTTATAACAAATTTTAATTTAGTGTCAAATGAAGATGGAATATATCGATTATTCAAAAGAAATATCGAATGAATTTGACGATGCCCAGTGCAAGTTGGGTCAACAGAAGTGAAAAGACTTGTACAGCAAAGGATACGAGCAGCGTTGTTCAATGTAATTTATCGAATTTATTATGTTGTCTTACATTTATCTAAGAACGACGATTTTGACGTTTGAATAACAGTTGGTTGGCAACTTTATAAGCTCTTTTGAGGGCTGATAAACAAGTTTATGGTTTCAAAATAACAAATATATTAATGAATTCAATTATTAATAAAACTTTATGACATGTCTCCTGTCAAAGTCAACCTAGTATAACATTTTGTGCAATTGCTCATGGCACACGGTAAATATTTAAAAATTATTACTTTTATTTTGCCTCTCTCTCGCAAACAAAACACACAAAAACAATAATTTTGGACTTTTAGGTGCAGTTTTTAATTTTGAACATTTTTTGGTATTTCCACTTTTGTTCTAAAATTAATAAGACCGAATTTACAGCAATATGAAAATTTTAACATCGTATTACATATGCTCCACAAAAAGTACACTCGGGGCCGTTATATAATCATCAAAATAAAATTCTTGAGTGGTAGGTATTCAAGGCTAGCCATTTTAGCTAAATACTTTATTCTTTTCATTATTGATTTAAAAATTTCAGTAAGGCCGGCCGGAGTTTAAAGTGCGACATTTGCCAGGTTGCCCGGTGGCCGTATCCGAACCTGTTTCCTACTATGAGATGAGCCGGAAAGTCCGGGTTTAAGATTCACTAGTTTCTTCCCTTAGAGCGTATTAATTCAGAGTTAAAATCCCGATTTCTGCTTGTTAACTTGTTGTCTTATTGTATTTTGCTTGTTTGATCACTTCCCTGACCGTATGTCTTAGACTGAGCTTGGTATGTGTACGACTCTCTTATCGGAGTGTGATTTTGTATCGATATATGAACTGCTTGAGATTGATTTGAAAATTAACAGAATAAAGACTTAAAGTTTATATAGATTCATTTGATCGCGTTGCAGTTATATTGGAATTGTATAATTTTATTTGGTTCCGAGGTATTAATTTTTTTTATTTTTGCCATTGTTGGATATATGTGTTTGTTTGTACCTCATACCCATTTTCAACGTGTGTTTTAGTGACCTGCGGTGCAACGCGTGAACTACTTAGTACGTGCGTTCAATAAGCCCGAAAAAACAAGCAACCGGAATGGTAATTTATTGAACGATTTAATATAGCTTCTTTCAAGTTAATCCCACTATCTTCAAATAAATGAATAAATTCATTTTTCATAAGTTCACATACCAAGAAAAAAGATACACAATTACACAATGTTATATTTGACAGCTGTATAGCTATATAATCTAATCAACAAGGCTCGTTTGCTTATATAATAATTGCTAGATTTGCATACTTCAATGAACGTACCTAATGACACTACCCAAAGTTTGATTGATTAACAAACTGTCATTATTATTATACCCTTTTTGCCTGTGTCCTCTCTGAGGACTTTTAAAATACTATGGGAGCGATCCTGCTACTTTTGACCCTAATAATAATGCATTAATAAAATCAAAGTTTTACTTTCGGGCCAAGCAATTTTCGTATATTCATGCATAAGTAGTGTTAAATCTTATTCCATCTCGGTCATTATATATATATATATATATATATATATATATATATATATATATATATATATATATAATTATTAATATTATTATTATTATTATTATTATTATTATATTATTATTATTTTTGGTCTAACGGTAAGATTCTAAATCTTATCTATTCTGTTATAACGTTTGATAGCTACCGGTGGAATAGAAAATTACCGTTAGTATGCCTGTTACACATATTTGCAAACAACGCATATACCTACTGCCTTTGTATTCTCAGCTATAACTATTTCCAGTACACAAGGCACTTCTTATGCAACAAGGATAAGACCTGAACCCTCGCCTGAACCTTTGCGGTATGGCTTACATACTGAATAACTTATCATACTTTTTTGTGGACAAGGCATTTAGTGTGGATGATACTTTGAATAACACAAAAGTCTATCCTGGATTCCAGAGGAGAGGTTATTTGTGCAGATTTTTTTTATATATGTACAGGTATAAAATAAAAATATGCACTTTAGTTATGTCACGTTTTATGCTACATAAAAATTATTTTGTAAGCAAATGATCTGAAACCGGCGCGAAAGAACTATTTTAGCGCCAAAATTGCGACGCGAAAGTTACATTTCCCTGCTAGTCACGAAAACACTTAAACCTTTTATTTAAAACTAAATTGAATATTAAGATTTACAGTTGTGTCTTGTACATTGGATATGTTAATCCTACAATATCTAAAGGAACCTGGTTATTTGCTTCACAAGACATTGCAAATAAATAGAAACGCATGCACAAAAAATGCAAAACACAGTAATTAATTGGTTTTCGTTTATTTACAACACAAAATTTCTGTCACCTTAGAAACGAGAGAAGCGCACTATTAGATATTTATAGAATAGATTTAATTATTAAATTAAATTAATGTTTATTATAACCATAGGTTTCAGAGAAAAATTATTACATGACTCCGCAGCACGAGGTGCCTCTTATTTCAGTATAGCTCCTCGTCAGTAATGTACCATTTTCCTCACTCTTATGTAAACAATTATTTTTACATTAGCTGCATGTTTTTTTGAATATTTTTGCATGTACAGGGTGTAAATTGAAAAGTGGAACTAGGGAAATCGATTTTTTAACGCAAACGTTACCTACTCATTTTATGCAAAAATAATTCAAATAAAAGAGATTTAAATACTGCATCCAAATCATGCGAAACAATTATTTTAGCTCTTCATATAAGAGTAAAAATTAATTATATAGTTACAGTTTCCGGATTACAGTAGTAAATTAACACAAAAAGGAAAATTGTTTCAGTTCTAATTGACAATTAAAAACAACTCATTTATCCCTCCCGGTACCCTTGGTAAGGGAGCTATAGGGATCGTGCTAAAAATCGCACTTTAGTAAATGACCACGTTTTAAGGTCCCTAGAATCCAATTTTAACATTTTTACGATGATGTCTGTATGTTCGTGTGTATGTGTTTGTGTATGTATGTGTGGATCCTCCACTCTAACTCAAAATACTATGATTCAGAAAATTCTAAAACCTTGTATTTCGAACTTTTTCTGTAATGAAAAGAGCCCATTGGATTTTGGTGAAAATCGGATAACCGGAAATGGCACTTTACTAGAAGCTCAGAATAGTTTTTCTTTGAAAAATACAATTAAATGTTATTTTTTCGAGATTAATTTTATTATAAAAGTTAAATATTATTAGATTTTCTTTAGATTTGCATTAACGCTTTTCTATATTTTACGGATTTATAAAATTATCTATAATTTAAATCCCAGAATCTACGCTTTAAACAAACAAAACGTAGTTATTCAAATGTATGTAACTGACAAGTAAATGTCACTATCAAAGAATTAATCATTTAAAAATAATATTAGTAACGTTTTAAAAAGAAAAAAAAGTAAATAGAACAATAGAAAAGGAATTCAGTACAGTTTTCAGGATAAATAAATATGTAGGTATGTTTTTAGATTAATAAAAATTAACGATGCACAAAAATGTTTAAGCTAATCCTCATTTTTGGATTAGTGAATTCTATTCTATCCCGGTATTTAAAATTCAATATTCATTTTATTATAGCTCAATGGTTAGAGCAACGCCTCATGTTATGAATGCCCTCGGGGCTCTGGGTTCGAATCCCACAAGGCATGGATGTGTGTGAATGTGAACCCACTCTGTAATTGGGATTTAATCCTGTTGAGGAGTTTAACAAAAGGTAGCTATTTGGATTAGATTAGACTATATTTTAAGATTAGAGTAAAATTCGCTAATCCAAAAATAAGGATTCTTATTATTTTTTGTGACTCGGGCTGTAAATTGCGGAAGGTATTGTGTTGGCCACACCATATTTTTTGTCATATATCCATGGTTGTCTAGTCAAAAAGCTCATAAAAACTAACTTTATAATTAATTTTTACTTTATGAAAAACTATACTATAATAATAAATATAATAATAATAGAACAGCTCTGCAGGCCTTATAGGCCCATGGCTTTTTTACATATTTCTTTCCATTCTAATCTATTTAGAGTCTTTATTTCCCAGTTTTTTATATTGAGTCTATTTAAGTCTTTAAATACGGAGTCACACCACTTTCCCTTAGGATGTCCTACTTTCTTCTTTATTCCTGTCCTTCCTTTGAAAATCTTCTTCACTATTCTGTCCTCTGGTAACCGCATTAAATGTCCCAACCATCTTAGTCTTTGAGCTTTAATTAAACCCGTTATTGCACTGTCACCATATAAACGCATCACTTCCGCATTTGTCCGTCTTCTCACCAACATTTCTTCTTTTATTCCACCGAATATTTTCCTTAACGTTTTTCTTTCCCACACCTCCAATTTTAAAATGTCACTTTGTTTTAATGTCCACAGTTCACACCCGTACATTACTGTCGGTCTTATCACTGCCTTGTAAACCCTCACTTTTGTTGTCCATGATATATGTTTCGATTTTAGCACCCCATGTAGCATCCCAACACATTTACTTCCTTTAGTTAGTCTAGTGCTAATTTCCACACTCTCTTCGCAATTGTTGGTTAAAGTCACTCCCAAATAAATGAAGCACTTAACCTCTTCAAACTTATAAATCTTCCCATTTTCATTTTTCACTACTAAAATTCCTAAGTCCCTTTGTTGTATTTTGTCTATTCTCATATATTTTGTCTTGTTTTCATTTATTTTTAATCCCACTTCTTCCGCCGTTCTTTCTAATCTCTTAAACACCTCCTGTAGTTCTTGCCTTGATCTTGTTAATATCGCTATATCGTCCGCGTAGGCTAATATTTGATGCTTCTTCCCGTATAAGTTTCCTGAACTATAAATCTTTGCTTTCCTTATGACCCATTCCAGAACCACATTGAAAAGTATTGGCGACAATGGGTCTCCTTGCCGTAATCCTTTCCGAACTCGGAAGCTTTCGGATATTACACCGTCCACTTTTACTTTACACTTATTGTCTTTTTGTGTTAATTCTATGAGTCGTACTAGTTTCTCAGGTATCTGGAGTTCTCTTAGTATTTCGTATAGTTTGCCCATCTTGATAGAATCATAGGCCTGTTTGAAATCCACAAACAGCATCATTAGAGGCAGATTATGTTCATAGCTGTCAAGCGTTATTTGCTTTAGTGTAAATATTTGATCCATGGTCGATCTATTTTTCCTAAACCCTGCTTGATATTCTCCCAGCAGACCCTCCACTCTTTCTTGTATTCTGTTTCTAATGCTAGTTGAGAAAACTTTATAAATAACATCTAATAAGGCAATTCCCCTATAGTTTTCACATACGGTTTGGTCCCCTTTCTTGTATAAAGGTAAGATTACAGCTTCTTTCCATCGGTCTGGCATTTCCTCTGTTCTCCACACTTCTTGAATCTGTTGGTATACTTCTTCTTGCAGCCTGTTTCCTCCGTTCTTATATATTTCTGCGGATATTCCATTCTCCCCTGGACTTTTGTTGTTTTTTAGGTTATGCAGAATTGTAATAATTTCCTCTTTTTCTGGTGGCAGTTCGTCCTGTTCGTCGTTTCTTTCTTGATCTCTTCCTGTCACTTCCTCTTCTTGGCTACACCCTTCATTTAATAATTCGTTGAAGTATTCCCTCCATCTATTTACTTTGTCTTCTCCTGTAACCAAGTAGCCTTCTTTATTCTTGCAATAAATTGCTTTTTGTTGATACCCAGATTTTTGTTTTCGTACGTCTTGATAGAAGTTTCTTATAGCTTTGTCCTTATAATTCTCTTCTATTTGCGCTAATTTTTTTCCCATCTCTTCTCTCTTTCTTCTTCTGCAAATCCTCTTATATTCATTTCTTTCCTCCGTGTATCTTTTTTTATTTTCTTCACTTTCTTTTTGAAGAGCAATCAATCTGGCATGATTTTTCTTAATCATTGCTTCTCTGCATTCATCATTATACCAACATTTGTCCTTTTTCTGCTTCGACCACTTTAGTAATTCCTCTGAAATCGTAGTTACTGTTCTTTCCATTTTTTCCCAGTTTTCATTTACATTTGCTAAATTATTTCTATTTTTTAAATTTTCGTTCATCTCTTGATTAAATATGTCTTTTAATTTCTCGTTTTGTAATAAATGTCCATGATATTTTTGCATTCCCTTCTTTTTTTTCCTTTTGTTTACTGGGATCTTCTGTTTTAACTTCACTATAACTAGGAAGTGGTCTGTATTTCCCTCTGCTCCTCTTCTACTTTTAACGTTTGTAATTACTCTTGTGTGTTTCCTTTCTATCATCACTTTATGAAAAACTATACTAATCGTGTTATATGATTTAGATGCAGATAATAATCTCTGTAACTTTTATTTGAAGTATTTTTGGATGAAATAATTAGGTAATGTTTGCACAAAGAAAATTTGATTTCCTATGTTACATTTACACCCGGCACATACCTGAAAAAAAGAAGAAAATTTCATATATAAAAAGACTAATCCTTGTCCTAAAATTCATTACCATACATTACATCTTTATTTATAACCACGGAGGCTCATTTTTTATATCATATTTATAACCTGTGTTATAAATGACGATTAAATGTTGGCGCTGAAAATAAAAATATTAAAACACATTTATCACCCAAACTAGTATATACAGTATTGAAACAAAAAAAAAATAACAAATCTAGATGGGCGTCGCCTGGCCGAACCCGGTCACGCGGAATCCTTCTCCACGCCGTGATTATTTCTGCAAAAGAATTAACACATGAGAAAAACTCAGTGAGGAGGCAATCATTTACAAAAAGGTACAGGCATTCATACACCGTACACACATGTTGGCAACTGCGGGCAGTACCGCTAGTTACTACGGAACCTCTGCCGCTTCGGTGGTGATCTGGAGACAATCCTCTTAACCAACTGGATCAGATCACTACAGCCCTAACTGCTGCTACCGTTGGCGACCACAGATGCGGGTCACTACAGCCTTCCCTGCTGCTACGCTGGCGACCCTCGGGTTCACACGAGCGGCCACTATGGAACCACTGCCGCTTCGGTGGTGATCCGGAGACATTCCTCTTAATCAACTGGATCAGATCACTACAGCCCTAACTGCTGCTGCCGTTGGCGACACCAGATGTGGGTCACTACAGCCTTCTCTGCTGCTACGCTGGCGACCCTCGGGTTCACACGAGCGGCCACTACGGAACCACTGTCGCTTCGGTGGTGATCCCGAGACATTCCTCTTAACCAACTGGATCAGATCACTACAGCCCTAACTGCTGCTACCGTTGGCGACCACAGATGCGGGTTAATACAGCCCTCCCTGCTGCTACCGTTGGCGACCCTCGGGTTCACACGATGCGGCCACTACAGTACACCGTACTGCTCGCACGCACACCCACAATCATACACATGCTAGATTAACTCTCTCACCTGAATCACTACAATATCGATGTTCTCACACTGAAATCTAGAAATAAACATATAAAATACGTGAATACCAGTATCATTAAATGTAGCTCTTATCCAACAGCATCGGTTACGTACCTAAATAACTAATTAGAGACAAAACATAATAAATTTAATAAAAATAATCTTACGCAAAATAATCACTGTGACACCTGCTAATTGGAATTTCTTCTTGACAACATTACCCTTTCTCTGAACTGCATAGCTCAGATCATTTTAACCCTACGTTAGTACGACGTACACCTCAGCTGTCTATTTTTCTTTATAATTTTTACACGGTTACGATTCTGGATTCGTGGTTCCATGTATAGTTTGTTTCAAGACATTTGCAAACGTACCTGCTTCAACTTACGCAGCGCATGGCTTCTTAAATGGGCTTGATGTGTAACACGATAGGGTTGTAACAAAATATTATAAATCCAGCACACGAAACATTTGTGTCGGAATTGAAAGATTCACTTGAATTTTAAGAAATATAGAACAAAAAATATGATATTACACCAAATTTTAACAAATTATAAATAAAAGCAGGTATTTTAATTAGCAGGAAGTACCGCTATATTGTTTTCCCAAATTTTTTTGATCATTCCTTGACGCAAAAGAACATAAATACCATGCTGTTTTGCGGTGTACCGCGTCATTACGAAGGCAGATAGATTTGCAAATATCTTGAAATATACCATACGTTCCCGTACTACTCTACCCTTTGTATTTCGGATGAATTCTCATTTCAAACTGATTGTCACAAAAGTAACATTATCTTATTTTCACGTAGGGGGTGATACCCCGGTTCGTTAATCACATTATGAAAGATAAGAAGCTTGCCCGTTGCTTAATAGTTATTTATGTAACAAGTGAGTAATGTATATATTTTTTTTTTACGAGTTCCATACAATTATTTCCTTCAACCTTTTTGTCTTTACAGTGTATAAAGTCACTTTTCAAACACTAGTGCGTGAAAAATACTTTTCACGCACTAATGCTTGAAAGGTAAATAGGCGTTGCTAGGCAACATTAAAATTCGATTTATTTACCTGTCTAGTAGATAATTAAGTAGTAAATAATAATGAAGGTAATAAAATTTATTAAGAACTTTATATACATTCTAAATGAAGCAAGTGTAATAACTTTTTTAACAGATTGAGGACTCATCTAATTTTAAGAACATAAGCATTTTTTTGATATGTATTGTAACCTAACCTAATATTTAATACTAATATTAAATGTACAATTTGTACAATTATAGAAAACTAGCCCACTTCTGTCTAAGATTCTTCCAAGTGTTTAAATTACATTTTGTACAGTATTATGGACAATAGTATTAACAGTATTTAAAGATGCCGGATGCTGTACATTCAGTATAATGAGAAACATTGCTAACATTTGCATGCATTTGCAACACGTGTGTAAAATAGTGTTTTTTTTTGTCTCGTGCTACAATTAAAACATCGCACTCGACCAAGAAAGTACTACTTTACACACTTGTTGCATAAATAACTATTTTATGTCTACAATAAAAGTGCACTTTTTTGACACTTTCATGTATTAAAAAAGACATACTTTATAAAACTATTTTAATGAAAAAGTGTACTTTTTCAACAGACGTAACAAAATATATTTATTATACTCCTTCCAATTATTTGTGATAAGTTGCCATATCATACGAAAATGCGCAAGCACTTTTGTATAATTATATGGACGATAGACGAAGTTTTGCATAATTTAGGTGGACAACAGATAAATGTGAAGTCTACCATAAGTTGCTATATTTGGAATGTATGGTTATTGTATGTCAAAGTGTTATATTGAAGATACTGAAAGTAAATGACACTAACGAGAATATGAGTTTTGCAAAGAATTGTAATTTTTTATGTAAGAATATAATGTATGTATTCAATGTAGGTTACCCAGGATTAAGTTTATTTCTTAGGTGATACAGCATCGAGTACACCCAGTACCACTCAGTATACAACAAAAAGAACAATTTATTGAGTTTACTTGAAACTGAGACGAATTGAAAAAAAATACAGCTAATACTTATATGAAAAAGAACAGAATTAATTACAAATGTTTATTCACAAAAAAACAACAACTATGGCTGCCTAGAATTTAATACTGTGTGCTGTTCAACGTAAATATCGTTAAGACTTATATCTTGTTCCATTTAAACCATTCAGTATTGCGGAGCATAGGGAATAGTTTTGACATTTCTGATTGGCTGAAATTAGAGACAAGGGACAAGTTTACCCAATGTAATTTCGGCTACTTCAGATTTGCGCTGTTGCTAGTGCCATCTACTGAATGGCTTAAATGGAACAGAGCATAGGTAAGGAATTTTCTACAACGCAAACAATCTTTCAACATTTCTGAGTTTTGTGATCGTGAGTTTTATGTATTACGATAGGTATATTTACAAAAGTCATGGCTTCACTTTTACAATTTTTTTCCGTTTGAATGTCATAATGAATAGGATTTTTTCTTTATACATATCTATTGTAAATATAAACTGATTTAAGGAATCTTTCACTAAGAGATTTAAATGAAGTTTCTAACCCTGAATAAAAACTACTATTTTATGACAACAATTAT
Organism: Harpalus rubripes; assembly: GCA_963082715.1. Taxonomy (NCBI): domain Eukaryota; kingdom Metazoa; phylum Arthropoda; class Insecta; order Coleoptera; family Carabidae; genus Harpalus; species Harpalus rubripes. The sequence goes on from OY720450.1 coordinate 28,220,417, forward strand.
TTCATTTTTAATGTTTCAGTGGAAATTTGAAGTATTTATTTTAATCTTAATACAAAGAAAAAACATCTCACAACTCACAATACCTTCTGTTTTCTCTCCAGTTTAGAAATTCCGAAATAAACACTTTTACTTCGCCTAAGAATCTTCTTACAAAACAACGCAACGAAAGAAAACAAACTGTTTGTAAAAACCGTCGTTTCTCGTACAGTGCAGCAGTGCTCTTCCTCCGTCAAGAAGGCTGTGAGACGTGACAGAGACAAACAACTTTCGCGTGATGCCGTGCACAGCGTGACGTGGCACGTGATGCGACGACAAGTGTGCATCGCCGCTGAAGGCGTGTGTCAGCGGATCTACTGCACGAAGTCTTCGATGCTGAAGAAAATTATAGGGAGAAAGAATTGTATGAAAGATGGGGAATACAGACAAAATATATTTCGAATGTATTGATTGGGTGAAAGTAATTGAGTTTAGAAAAGATTTTTTTTGTATCTTGTATGTTATTTTTTGTTCGTTTAGATATTGTAATTTTAAAACTTAAAATTTATGGGAAAAAAAGAAAAAGAATTTTCAGACTTTTTTAATCAAAAGAGGAAATCTTTAACCATTTTAAGAATTTAAAACTTTCTGAAAACTTCTTTCATCAATATTTTTTTATTAATGACGAAACATTTATCTTTTTTGTACCTAATTAATAGTTGTCATAATTTAATTTTCACTTAATTTATTAAAATTAGTTAATGTGGAAATAAAATAAATTTGATACATAAACGTTACGCTGGTTTGTTTGGGCGTTACAAGATATTTTCTATTACCAATTATGATGTACAAAAAGTTAAAAATTAAAACTCTTTGTAATTAATGTAATCTTATAAATGTAAATAAGTCACTAATTTTTAACAGAAATAAATTAGAAAAGTAAAAATATCGAAACTACATAAGATGAAATCTATGACAAAAACTTTGCCTGGTATTATTTATTCTTAATCAGAATTGATTAAACTATAAGTAAAATAACAAATTCATTTATTTTTAATCATTCCAATGTATTTTTAAATGGTAGCCATGAATCCATGGTTATTTGTTAATTGTCAGTTAGGATAACTATCAAAATTCATTCGACTAAAATATGTACTTAGAAAATGTAATTCATACTGAAAAATTTATAAGATCTTACATGTATATTTACAAATACATAAATGAAGAAGTATAGAATCTAAAAGTCATCATTTTACCTATATACTTTTGTAGTCGTTTCATATCAATCAAAACAAATATATTTTCTTTAAAAAAAACCCTATAGCGTCTCCTAATCCTCAACTTTTTAGCATCGAAGTCGACTGACTTGTTCAAAAATATGTCTGGATTTTTTTTTGTGTTCACTGTGTAATATTCAATCATTTTCATACAAAATCGGAAGTTATTATTATATTGATATCTCAATTTTCGTGATGTCTCTCTATTAAGCCATACAAATACGGAAGTATCACAGCATGAAAATAAATTATGAAAATCATATTATTTATTAAGAACGTCAGAAATTGTTACGGATTTGAGATTTGAAGAGTCAAATTTTCTTCGTTAAATCTGTCATAAACAAGTATAAACACGTATATTAATTTAGAGCTTATTCATCTTCTAAACTAGATAAATACAAAATCGTTTCATGAAGTTTTATTGAATAATTAATATATTTACCTCTACTTGTTAACAGTTCGGATTTTACTCTTTTTTACATAATTATGGTATGAGAGTATACATTTTTTTTCTGCTTAAGATAATTATTTTATTACAAATTCAATTATGTGATACAATATAAATAATTCCGAAGCATCTACTATCTTTTTAAAGGTAATATTGAGTATTGTTCCTGGTCGGGTCGGAAAGTTTTCTCGGATGGCCTTGGCCGATAACCACTTGCATTACCTTTCTAAGTTGGGATAGAAATAGCTAGAAAATCTCTAGTTCCTGGGCACCGGATAGGGGCTGTAAATGTTGTGGCGAGCTTGAACAATATTTAATTTTTAAATAACTTCACCTAATAGAAATTGAGAGAAATATTTCATATCAACGTTTATAATATATTTATAGTCTATTTACTGGAATAGACAAGATGTTGTTCGATCATTATCATTGTCAATTTTTCTTCGATTCTAATACAAAATGGTCTCTTTCTCAGAAACAGTTGAAGATCAGACCTTTGCTGATTAAACTTTTTTGACTTATTTTGGTCAGTACTATATACCCTTAAAGTTTGTACCCAAAGTTGTGAAACAGCCTTTATGAATTTTTATTATTTCTAATATTATATTAAATCTATTCAAAGACAAATAAATCTAGTTCTTCACAATTTTTTTATGTGCAGCACCTTACATACAAAGAAAGTTAAGGTAGTAGGTAAATACTAAATTATGATGACTATATTACTACCATATAGGGTACCTTTATAACCAGGGTATGGCCATGGGCCAAGATCACCGCCATTGTCGGTAATTCATTTCCCTATTTATTTGTAATAAATATATTATATTATAAAAGAATATTAAATTATCGCACTGTGAATTTATAAAGGTAATAAAAATTAATTAATATAAGAGATACACAATTATTATTAAGACATACATTTAGAGGTTATGTAGAATATATGACATGGATTGTTATTATCACATCTAATTTAATATCTGTAGTTCTTATTTACATAATAATTGTATATGCTAAACTTACCTTTTAAAAATTTAAATGATTGTGCTTAGTATTGGTAATTTATAGTTGTTTTCAATATGTCAGTAATCGTGGTGGGTATCTTAATGAACTACACAAGTAAATAAAATAAAATGTATTACTTACACTTTAAATACATATTAAAATGATAATTAAATGCGTTTTCCATTAAAATAAAACAAATAGCCACGAAAATACATAATAATTTTCGCAAGAACATCACATATAACAGATGGCCCGGTAATGGCGGACGGAACGTGAGCCACGCCATGACCATACCCTGGTTATAAAGGTACCCTAGTACCATATAGTTTAGTACGCTCCGTGTAAACAGTACGAAGTACGTTTCGAAGCTAGTACCTAACCGAAGAAATCAGCCTGACATTTTTTCCTTATAAATGTATCCTGATCAATTGACCAAGTTATCATGCATGTTTTTCGTGTTTCTAGTGCTTGTTTGTTGCCAAGTTAGGTTATGTGAATTGTAATATACACAAACACAACATAGTTAAAGTAAGTTATTTTTTATAAAAAATAATTTGTATAAATTATTCTTCTGTTTAATTCACATATTTAAATAAGTTAGACTAATTTAAAAATTCTACTTTAAAAGGCGATACTTCTAAAATAATTATAACCGAATGAAACTATATAGATTGGTGCTTCAGAATACGCAACATAGCTATTTGAATGTTTAATTTGGAGTGTTCAAATATTGTTCATCTTGTAATTTTTGAGCCATATAGTATTAGCTGTTTGTGGAGAAAAAATCTACATCTAATGACATCTTAATTAATATTGATAGTGATGTACCGACTACGGTTTTGGCCGACTATCGACTATTCGGCCATTTTAAAAGCCAATTATTCGGCGCCGGCCGAATAATTTCAAGAATCACTAAAAGCCTTTCTTCACCGTAATTCCGTTGTTTTGAATGTAGTGTGTCAGTCATGAATGTGCCCTTACCTAACATTTATTCGTCGCAATCAGTTTTTGATTAATGAATAATTAAAGAGTTACATATTAATAACATGTAATCTTTCCTATTCACAAATTTAAAACTCTGATGTGCCCAGCACATAACCTCTCGCCATATATTTTACCTGGTTGTACGCATAAAACAAGAAATATTTTTAAATAGAAATATATATTCATGTCTCACTACAAAAAATTATTACATATATTTGCAAAATCTATGAGATATATTTAATATCCAGAAATTTTCTTTTTCTACTTTCCTTCTTTTTCTTTTTATTCGTCATTTTTTCGCAAATTCCTTTAATATTCTTTTTTACGTAGATTTTTTGCGTTGTTGACTTTTTTTATTTTCATGATGTACAAATATTTTTGACAATGGCATACAAATATTTTTGACAGTGATATTTATGTGTCATCATCACGAATTATTACCCATTGCTGGGTGTGCCAATCTGCTTTGTATGCAGATATCGGTAAAGATGATATATCTGCACCGTGTGGGCGCTTACCAGGCGTCCCCTCACGGGCACTCATTGCTGGCGTGGAGAGTACACCACAGGGGTCAATTTTGTGCCATTTAAAATTGGAAATATTTGGCGTCGGTAGTATTTTTGCCTTGTGGTAGTTTGATCTGAGAGTTATTACACCAAATTATTTTATATGCATTTCTTTATCTCTAAATATATAAAAGATATAATAATGAATTTATATTTATCGAATAAAGAATGTAACGTTCTTTAATTTAAGTATTTGCATAAATTTTCGATATAATAATATTTAGATGATTTTTTTCTTGAAACTACTACCTCTGGTTGTCCAATTATTACCAAAACTTAATCAACAATTATTGTTAGATTGAGGAATCCGTAATTAAAAATGTCTTTAGTCTTATAGTATTTGAGAAATCGTGGATACAACATCCACACACACACATACACACACACACACACACACACACACACGCACACACCTACACACTCACACACTCACACACACACTCACACACACACTCACACACACTCACACACACTCACACACACTCACACACACACTCACACACATACTCACACGTACACACTCACACGCACACACTCACACACACACACACTCACACACACACTCACACACACACACTCACACATACACACTCACACACATACACACACACTCACACACACACTCACAGACTCACACACGCACGCACGCACTCACACACATTCACACACACTCACACACACACACACGCACGCACGCACGCATGCACGCACGTACACACACACACTCACACAACACACACACACACACACACACACACACACACACACGGATATCATCGTAACAATGTTATAATCGGATTCTAGGGACCTTAAAACGTGCTTATTCACTAAAATTTGAATATGCGATTTTTAGCATGAATTAAATACCTCAGCGAGAGCTAAAAAGGAAAATAATAATTTTATTTTTTTGTTTCGTTTTAGACTTTTCTTTTTGTTATATCATAATTAGTAACTACATTTTTTTACTAATTAAATTACTAATAAAAAATGTATTAACGCCTTATCATAGTTTATCAAATATTAATTTGATTAATCGGTCTTTTACCGAATAATCGCCGTCTAGAAAAGTGGCCGGACACTCATCTTAACCGACTAATAGTCGTTAGTTGGGACATCTCTATTAATTAATAAAATTCTTTTATTAGAAACAGGAAAAATCGAAAAATTTAACTGTTAATATTAGTCAAATCAGTGGTACCATAGAATAATAAGTCATATCTATTTTTTCGTGTTTCATCTTTTAGAGCCACTTTTACAATTATTAGATAAACCTCGTATAACGCTATACCAGGTATAAAATTGAAAATTGTATTTTACAAACCTCGGATAAACCTCAGATAGAATAAACAACAGTATTTCTTATCCCATGGAAATCGGTCGTATAAACCTCGAATAACTTTATCCCTTGTTCTTATGGATACCACGTAAATATAAACGATGTGTTATTATTCATATGTTTTACAGATGTCAATAAAGTATTTCATCATCACTGTCAGAATCAAAAATATATCATTAGAAATTATAACGTAGAAATAATAACAATATTGAAGAAAAATAGTCTTACAAAGAAGATAATTTTATTGTGTCAGTACCAACCTAAAGTGATTTAACGTAATTCTTTGTATAATCTGATAGATAAAAATGCATTGTAAAAGACAGTCTTATATACGAAGGTATAATTACTAAGATAAAGTTATACCTCTGATAGCTATACCATAGTTTATCCATGAATTGTTAAGTCGGCCTTAGTCTCATAATATTTGAGAAACCGTTTTGACTGCATTAAACTCAGATATCATTCTGAAAATATTAAAATCTTATTGTAAAGACCTTAAGACGATCAAAGATTTACAACAATTTTTACAACTTCTTATTGCACTATAAGATTCTGGAAAATTGCACGTTCAATGAAATTTGAACGTTTCATGTTCAAACAGTTCGATCAAAAAATCTAACTTAGGACATATTCTAAAAATCAAGGTCATTTACTTCAGATTTTCGTTACTTCTAAGAATTATTTAATCCTAAGTTGCTTGCATTATAACTTGTAACGTTGGCATAAAGATTATTTGATAAATGTCATATTTGTTTTTATTTTAACTATATTTAATATTATATTCAGTAAAGATAAATGAACGCGCAATATTAAAACTCACACTAGAGATGAACCAAACGACAAACGCGCAGATGAAATATCAAACCAAAATAAAATGTAATAGGCTACTGATATCTACCATTATATACCTAAAGCAATGTTGAAAACGAAGGTAAAAATATAAATTTTATTTTTAAAAAATTATGTTTTCTTTAAATTAAGAAAGAAGATTTTCTTTAACGTCATTATTTTGAACTGGAGAAAAGGAAGCATATTTAAGAAGGTAACTTGTAGATGGCGAACGAGTGAGTGTTTTAATATGATTTTGACATTAGTTCATTTTTCTGTCACTGTCTGTCTTCTTTATTATTTGCAATTTACGTGGTTTCTGTTACATTTATTAAATATTTCGATTTGTTAAGCAGGATTTTGAAGGATTTTAACTTAGCTTATACTCATACAAAATTAAAATGACAAACTAAAATATTAACCTTCAAACTATTATTCAAATGTCAAACAGGTGACCTGTCATGATTAAATTACCCGCACATGCCGTTGCTATGGGGCGTACCGATGCTATGGCTTTACGGCCATTCATTGGTTCGGCGTAATTCTACGTCATACATGGCGGTAATTTAAATATCAAAATTTCATTAATTTTTTCTGGTCAATTAATGAAAATTTTGCCAGAAGAAAAAATATGGGTAGCAAGTTTTTATCAAAAATATTAAATAAAAAATGGTACGCAAGTAGCTCATTATGTAGCCCATTTATAAGCAAATAATGTTTATATAATTTTAACTTGTAAAGCGTAACCATTTGATATTAAATTTTAGTGGTAGTCTATATTATCATACTACAAAGTATATAAAACCAATGATATTTATTATCTTTATTAAATTCAAGTCATGAACAGACTGATCTATCCAGTATCTATACACATGTAATGAAATGATATACATATTTATATTTATTGAATCGTTTCAGTACCCATTATTTCACCCATTTTCATCACCTTTGTGTGAATTAATTTCCTGACACTTCCACTTTATATCCTGCACGTAATTAAACAAAAACAATAGCCACGGAATGGGAAATGAAGAGAGGGAAACGTTGACAATTAGCGCTTGAACTTATTTCCGGTATGGGAAACGGAAGACATCGCTTCAGCGGCGGAAGTGCAGCTATGCATGCCATGTACTTGTCGCTAACTTGCACTGCACCAGACAATCCTGCTGGAAGGATTTGTGAGTAGCAGCTGATATTGAAATACTAAGGAATAGGAGTGTTCAAGATGAGATTGAAATTGTCTGAAATGAAATGAGAATTTCGGAAATGAAATATGCGAGTAAGTCGAATAGTGTACTCGTATATACTTCTGACATTGTAAAGTGTTACGTACGTGCATAAATAAAACAGATATATTTATTTTCCATTTATTTGTTAGTGCCAATTTTTTTGTATCCATATTATTTGGAAAACAGTGTTTTGACGAAATCAGTAGCGATAGTTTAAAAACATGCCAAACACTCATGACCCGTCGATATTTGAGTCGAAATATTTTAGGACTTTTTAAACTTTACTAGTCCTAATAAAAAAAACAATGAGCCGTCGCGGGACGTCTGGCAGATGTGATACATCGATATATATTTTTATTGAAGTATTTATTTTAATTTAAGTTATGCTGAATTTTTTTGCAGGGCACAATTAATTTATTTGTGATATTTTTATATTTTTACTGTTACTCATGTTTAAAATTAATAAACACTTTCAACGTAAACGCAAACGGTGTCCAGCACAAAACGACAGTAAAGTGCTAAATTTTAATTTTCACTTGACCTAATGTACATACTGTTGCTCCATTCTAATTTTCAATTAACGGCAGGAACTGTTGCTTTATCTCCATTTGTATATAGCGAGAGGTATTGTTGGTAGAAAATCTACTGTCACCATTATATTTTGATTTAGTTGGCGAGAGATACTGTTGCTGTAGCCTCATTTTCAATTATCGGGAGGTAGTGTTGCTTTATCTCCATTAGTAATGCACGGGATGTATTGTTGGTAAAAATTCTACTCTCACGTTTACACTTTCATTTAGTTGGCGGGAGATAGTATTGCTCTAGCCCTATTTCCTGTTGATGTGAGGTCACCGATATACATAAGTAAAAAATCTGATGTGGACACCAAACGACTTCCTTGTACGCAAGACCAATATGAAGATGAAGTATAGACCCAATTATAAAATTGCACGTGTTTGACGTAATTTGACATTAACATCTATTTTTTATTTTTTTGTTATTTTTTGTCCTAATCCATAGCAAGCTTCATTACAAAAACCAAAAAGTATATAAGTTTTAAATTTACATATTTCGGTTACACAAAGGGCTAATTTAATAATACTTGATGTGCTAGAAGCAGAATTGAATTCTCTAAAACTCTTATTTGAAGCATTTATTTCTAAAATCAAAATGAAACCATTTTATTCAAGAAAAACTGTTAACAACTTCAGGTAATATATCACTTCCGGTTAGCCTGTTTTAACTAAAGTCCGCTATGTTATTCCAATTGATATAAAAGTCTTATATACCAAATTTGAAAAGTTTTGGATTATATTTTAATATAGTTTTTCATTAAAATCTATTATAGGCTTCAAATAAAGTACCATTTCTGGAAATTATGTAATGACTAAAAAGGGATGTGCACAACTAGATGTTATAGAAGTCCTAAATACAAAATTTTAACTTTCTACGGCTTACCGTTTTTGAGTTATGCGAGATACGTACGTACGTACAGATGTCACGACGAAATTAGTCAGAATGGATTCAAGGATGGTCAAAATGGATATTCCATTGAAATCTCAAAACCGATATTTTTCGCGATTACAATACTTCTTTTACTTCGTACAAGGAAGTAAAAGGCCTATGTCCACGATGCTAGAGATTGTTCCGAGTTCTCGCTCACATTTTTTGATCATAAACATGTATGATTGCAGATGTCAGGTTTGTCGAATTTATGAAGTTGGTTCCAGTCATTTCTTCCAAAACCAAAAAGTAATCAAACAACGAAATTCTGACAGTAAGTAAATTAATTTATATATATATATATATATATATATATATAGGATAAGTGTAATCATCACTGTGTCGATTAGTTAAGGAGAATAGTTAGTGGGTAGTTCAGTATTTTATTTAGGCGTAAATTAAAATGTTGATTCTTTGAAAATTTAGACAAGCTTTCGTCTTTTATTTATGGCTTCTTTAGGACTAATTTGCATGAAGTAATTTTGAAAAATAAATGCACTTAAACATAGAAATGTATTTTTCGTAAATGGTATTACATTGTTTTTGTTGTTTCAGAGTATGATGATGCTGATAAAATTCGATGATTGTTTGAATTTTGTCAAAAAGAAATATTCATTTTTGTTGCTATGGAGACTTAGTCATATAAGTGTCAATAGAATCGTACAAGACATTTTATTAAATTCATTTAATTTTACTCCTTTAAAGACAATATAAAAGATGTTAGTGTATTGACTGTAAAAATCGATTTTTGTTATTTCTCGTCATTTGAATTTAAATGCTTCAATTGTATTTTAAAAATTCGAAATAAATTATACGTAGATACATAGATACGTAAAACTCAGCATATTTACAAAATAATCAGTAATTGATTATTTATGCTGAAATTATTTTAGGTACTTATGTTGTTCAATATATTTAGATTAAGTTAGGTTAGTGTAGACTTTAAATGACAAAATTTTCTGTGTATGAGTTACTATATGCGCAAATACGCAATTATTCAAACTCGTACTATATTAGAGATACTACAGAATGTCGGATTTAGAATGCCGCCTTGGATTCATGGGATATATGAGTTAAAAGGGACGACTGTAGTGAGAGCACGCATCATATAAAACAGGCGAATGGTGAATACTACCAGTATATTTATGAGTTGTAACACAAACTTGCATTTTTTATGTATAATCCATTCCTATTTAATTTTTACGTTTAAATAATACTTTTTTTACGTCTGTTTTTTCATTAAAATGGGTTTATAAAGTATGCCTTTTTTAATACATGAAAGTGTGAAAAAAGTGTACTTTTTTTAATGCTGTGGAATGAAATAATGAAACGCTACGGCCCTTTTTTCACGCTCCTATTGCAGACGTAAAAAATTTTTGTATGCAATTCGTGAGTAAATTATATTTTTTTTCACTCGAAGGATTTGCGCACTAACCTTCGGCTCGTTCGTCAAATTTTCCTTCTCGTGAAAAAAGTTATACATTACTCACTTGGTACATAAATAACTATTTCTCTTTATTGGTACAAAGGTTATTATGATTTAAATTTGTTATATCCTTAAATCTTAGATTATTTTATTATATTTTATGAAAATTAGAGAGAGAACACCACATATTTTACTATAGTTTTACATTATGTTTTATTTTGCGAAATGATAAGTTTGAAACAAATATTTGAAATTAGTAACATATCCTCACAACATGAGCAAATGCGACAGACGTAAATAAAAAAAAATTAAAACTCAATAACTGATTCTGTATTACTTGTATATATTTATAATTTATTCCAATGCATTTAAAGGAAGTTCAAGCCTAATTAGAAATTTTTGAACATTTTCATTAATACGACGATGCATATGAAAATATATGTTTATTTTTGCTGAATGGATAATACAAATAGCGTTTTGTTTTAAGTAGGAATGCGTGTTTATGGAATTAATTGTTATTGTGTGATGCATTTTGTTGGTACAGGATGACAATTATTTTGTTCAAATATTGACAAAATATAGAAAGTTTTGAGTTTCAGTTAATTCAAAATATGTAACGAGTGCACAACAAAACCTCGAAATAATGATTTACGAGCTATAATAATAATTATAATAATTTCGTACATATGACAAAAACGTAAAAGTGAAATAACTGTACAGTGACTGTATTTTTTATTACATGCTCAAGATATTTTTATCACTACATTCTTTATTTATTTATATTTATTATGATATAAATTACTACATATGATTACTTTTTTTTAAATTTATTAATCATTAAGTAAGCTTTATTGGCAGTATATTCATTCATTCTCATGTAAAAGCAAAAACGATGTATGTTTTTATAAATTATATCATAAAATATTCAAATTTATGCAATTTTTTATGTTTACAATAATAAACTTGTTTTATTTTGAGAATTTTAATATCCTTTTTGTACTCGTATTTGATAATGTTTAATAAAAGCTTATTAATATTTCACTATGTAAATAATTAATATTTTTAAATAACGACGAACAATTTTTATTAAACACCACAAAGCTTTATAATACTTTCATCAACCTTTGTACACGAAGGTATGTATTAAATTTAAAAATTCTATCACAGCGAAAATTTGACGCTTTCATACTTTTAGTATTAAGGATATTATAATATTTAATTTTTATTATATTTTTTAATAATTTGTACGTACCAAGGCCGTAAGTTGTCGTTTATGATCCGTTATGTGAAAATTAGAGCACAAGACGTGAATTGAAGAAGACTATAACCTCGCTGAGTGTCATAAACACCAGTATAAAACTTTACATAGCACCACTATTTTGCAAATATAAAAAGAAATATTATGTTATTTTGGTCATAAATAATTTTATTCGCCGTTTATACAAGAAATCCTAAGAAAGAACGACAACATGAACCAACTATTGTTTGAATAATTTATTTAAAAAATTCCAATTAAAATAAACCCGATCTCTTTTCCTTTATAAGTAGGTACCTACCAAACTTTTGAAGACCCAAAAAGTATATAATATCGACGCTAATTTGAAAACGGTTGTATAAAGAATTTTGAATTTTTTTTTGTTATTTCACATTAGAATGTTATTTTGTATTTTTTGAACTTTTCGCAACACTTCTTGATTGGTTCCTGTTGAGTGGCGAAAGTAAAAATAATAGAAACTTTTTATTCTTAGGCTTTAATGATTTATTTTGACTTGTTTAAATTTAATTACCCCGACAACGGTGTATATTACTGAATGGAAAAATGGAAATAATAGTAGGCAGTTTATTTTCTTTAAATTTGAAGACTTTTTCAAAAATCTTATTATTGAATCAAAAATGCTATTTTGGCGATAGATTTGTTTTGGCCTTTTTGGAAATAATTTTATTTTCGAATTTACTTCTTTACAATTTTTGTGGACGTTTCGAAGGCCTAATGGCATTTATCTTCAGCAATCTTTTACAATATAGGTATAATACAAATATATACACTCACCTATGTTTGTCAATGTGGTTTTACATTTTATTTTGCCTTGAGGTATGGATACGTTTTCCCATGAAGCTCTGCCATGAAATGAAACTTAAAAGACATCATCAGTGTGATCACCTCCCCATGCTATAATTTATTTTGTTTTTAGTAACTAGTAAAGTATTTTTGTCTTTGTTTAATTACATGTTTGACTGATATTTTTTTTACCTGTTTGTTTTGTGAGGTTGAGGTAATTTGTGTTATATTTTTTACAAGTGTCCGGATTTCGAAGGCCAGCATTGCAATCTCGGAAACTATAATAGATACAACTTCGGTTAAATGGAACCCATATTTGATTTTTGCTTCAAAAAAATGCTTATTTTTTTCTCTTTCGATTGGTGTAAGGGTTTTTGTGTTTCAAATAATTATTTATTAAATTGTATAACAAAAATAATAAAATGCACAAGGAAATTTTTGATGTTTATTCTACCAAAACATAACGTATAATGGTTATGGTTATTGATAGAAACCATAGACAATAGATACATATACTACGTATATAGATTGGGAACTCTATCGTCGTCATAGGACTTTACAAACTCAGCGATGTAAGCGCTCGGTGTTTGCACAAGGAACTAAAATTTTGAAGGCGGTACAGTAGGCGGGATATTTGAAATTTTTATTTGTATTAAATACTGCTATACCGGGTGTCTTAGGCCGACCGACACATGGGCGATTAACATGTAAAATTAGTTAATTGTGAATAGTATCTCCCCAGTGCAAGATATTAAGATGAAATTTTGCATGCTTATCCGGGGATACTATTTCTATGGATTTCAATTCAAATCAGTCAATTTACAAGTGTAATATTAGAATAAATTAAGAAAAATTGTAGAAGTACCATGAATGTTATTCATATCTTGAAAATAATAGTATCTAAGCAACAGCTCTGATAGAGTAGGAGTAACGTGCGCGCTTCACAATTTAGAGAGTCGGGTTCGAAACCAACCGACAGCAATATTTATTTTTTAATTTTTTCTTTTCAAAATAATTTTTATTATTAATATGTTTTTAATCTTTTATTAATATTTAATTTAATAAAGTGGATACATTGTACGTAACAAGATTTATTTATTTAAAAAATATTTTATTATTTGCTTTATTGGTTTATTATAAATTAAATTTACAATGTATCCACTTTATTAAATTAAATATTAATAAAAGATTAAAAACATATTAATAATAAAAATTATTTTGAAAAGAAAAAATTAAAAAATAAATATTGCTGTCGGTTGGTTTCGAACCCGACTCTCTAAATTGTGAAGCGCGCACGTTACCCCTACTCTATCAGAGCTGTTGCTTAGATACTATTATTTTCAAGATATGAATAACATTCATGGTACTTCTACAATTTTTCTTAATTTATTCTAATATTACACTTGTAAATTGACTGATTTGAATTCAAATCCATAGAAATAGTATCCCCGGATAAGCATGCAAAATTTCATCTTAATATCTTGCACTGGGGAGATACTATTCACAATTAACAAATTTTACATGTTAATCGCCCATGTGTCGGTCGGCCTAAGACACCCGGTATACAGTGTGTTCAAAAAAATTCCTAACTCGGAGTAGGCTATGAGCAGAGAAACGTATGTCAATTTAAAAATATTTAATTAAATGTCAATTTGACATGAAATATTGTCAAAAATGTAATCTAAAGAAATCAAAGATTTTCTTATTGAATCATATTTTAGACATGAGAACAAATTAGAAAACGGCAAATGTCAAAGTACTGTATCCTTCTTTATTTTCTTTTCTCCTTAAAATTAGATTTCAAGATCAATTTTTACATCTTGACTTTTGATTTGAATAATGATCAGACATACGTTTCTCTGTTCATAGCTTACTCCGAGTTAGGAATTTTATTGAACACACTGTATTTAAAAAGTATGTATGAATAATGGCCATTTGCGTATATTACTACAAATTCACTAAAGTATATTCAAATAGTCAATAATTCATACATACTTCATAAACAAATAACATCATTATTTAGAAATATTAATAAAAAATAAAATAAAAAACACAAATATATGAAATTGAAATCGAAAATTGTATTATGTTTATGAGTTACTTATATGCTTTTTATATACAAATTGCCTTATTTTTAATATTTTAATTATGTCTCGTGATGTTTTCAATCTTAATCGCCCTATTAATATTTTATTAATATCTTTTATAGAAACAAATATTAATAATTTAATTGGCTACAGTGTACTGTATAAAATGGAAGTGTATAAATCATGTACCGCACACTTATTAAAAGGATTTGTTATATAATATGTACAAAATCTTAATTAATATTACTGAAATATTTTGTTCATGACAAATATTATAAATAATATAATAGAAAATTTCATAGCTTTTATAGAATCATAAAATTTGTCACTTGGACGATTTAATGTACTACTGCGGAATTCTCGACAATTAAATTACTGGTACTAGTCATATCTAAAACCTCTTCTTTGCAGTTTTTACATTTTGGATTCAAATTTTTTTGCAATGAATCCTGCAACGTATTTACAAGTTTCATTTCCTATAAATGAGGAAGATGTTACCAGTAAATTTATAGATGGCCCCACATCTATTTCTTTTTGTTTTGTTTCCTCATTTACTCCGACATAATGTGAAAAAACTCATGATGAATTAGTCTCTTCTCTACTGAGAAACGCAAACTCTGGAGAGGTAGCCATTCAATTATTCAAATCTGCAATATTGTAAGATAAATCATAATTATTTCGATGAAATATTTAAAACTATTTCACATAAATGGATGCGCTAAAAACATATTGTTAAACTTAAATTTTCACTTAAATTTGTTATGCAATGACTAGATTGCAACAAAGAAAATGCTTAATTACAATAAAGAAAATTTGATTACAACAATGAAAATAACTAATCACACATATTAATGCAAAAGTAAATTTATATTAAACATAAATAATACCTTTAGAGTTTTCCTCATAATCAATTTTACTGAGTTCGCTGCTGGCAATATAAACATTTTGTGTGGACATTTCTATAAGTAATTAAAAGATTAAGCTTCCTGAGAAAAATTAATCTTTTGATTATTAATTTACCTGCAGTCGCTGCATTAATACGTTCTTCATAAGTTCTAGGAAAAAGAAAGCAATGCTAACATGGACCACCTTAAACATAAAATATGAAACTAATAATTAAGAAATTCACATGAAAGAAAAGTAACACACCTGTGAAAAACAGACTGCGTACACTTTTAATTTCTTAGTCCCTGGTATTTTGCTTTCTACGGAGAAATATTTATCACACAGTATGACTTATAAACATCCTTCGGGTCCATATTTTCAATTTCTTCAAAGAAATGCGTTCTAACCAAGTATTAAATACTGTATGTCTATTAATAACTCGATCCAGTTTGTCACAAAACGGAACGCAACATCGATTTGAGCACAAATAATACCAAAGAAGAACGTAAAACACATTGAAACAATGTTAACACAGTGAATGACACTAAAGTATCAATTTCCAATATCGCACTTTTCGTTTGACATTTGCACAATTCGCACCTTCATATCTTTAAGAAATGGCGAGGGAAATTTAATTCAAATTTTGTCGATACTAGCGCCAAAGTGTGTGCACAGATAACTAAATCAAAAGTCAGTAATTACCCACTGAGTGCGCAGGCCCAGATAGAAACATTCGTTACCAAGTAAACTTAAACATAAAACTAACAATGGTTGTTGGGGCAGGGAATCGGTCACTTGATTTAACAAATACTTTGACACCATTCCAGTGTCTAACCTGTAATGACGTATGTCATTGTCAATTATCAACGTCAATTTTTACAATGACGTATGCCACCACATACATATCTACTTACGTGAATTTTAAAATATATAGAGTTAAAATTAAACAATGAAACAGGGTAGTTATGAAATAAGTTATTTAAGTAAAATACAATACTATTTTAAAAAACTAATAAAATTACTGACAAATAAATAAGAAATGTCGTGAAATATAGCAAATTTTGACAGTAAAATAAATTTAAAACACAATAAGCCTTATACCAATCGAAAGAGAAAAAAAAACATTAGTGAAATATGGGTTCCATATAAAAAATGTAAGTTTGTATTATATCTTAAAAATTTACACAAAAAAAATATTTTCGCATGCTACTGAATAAATAAAAATATCTAACTTTTTTATTTGAAATATTTTTCTTGATTACTGATAGTTAAAAAGTAATTTCAAAATGAACACATTGACCAAATTTAGTTTTTCGCCATTTTCTAGTAACCTATGAGAATTTTTGTCAGAACAAAAGCACATCTAACATGGCCTTTCAAAGGCGCACCACATGACCCATTTAACCGAAATTGTATCTCTTATAGTTTCCGAGATTCCAATGAAGGCCTTCGAAATTCGAACACCTGTATATTTACGCAGAGTTACATGACAATAGAATTTTTTTACGAATTTTGAATTAACGAGGCCGAAAGATAATAGAAAACTTAATAATGTGACTAAATAAGGTGAACTTTTGAACTTGACTTTTTACACACTACACGGTTGACACAGTCTAGGGGAATATTTTTTATATCGCACTGAGAATTGGTCGCGCGAATTTTAAAAGGTTGTCATAATCGGTATGATGGTTAACACAATTTTTTCATTCATTCATATATATATATATATATATATATATATATATATATATATATATATATATGTCGGAAATTAGAGTGGGAAAGGGTTAGCTAAACAGGAAAACACAATACTGGTCGAATTCAATTCAAATATCTTTATTCACTGCTCTGTATCGTGGGCAATAATAGAATAGCCCAGCTCCACTACAATCTTACGCATTTATATTTATATGCTAATTAATTAAGTAACCTAAGCAACCACATAACAACCACACAAAAACAAATTAATAATTCTTATTAAACGCAGGTCCAGGTGGTGACGCAATCATCCATGATCAAAATAGTTGACATAATGCTCACACGGCCAGACTGACAATTAATTCGCTCTCGAATTAACGGGAAAAGTTGCATCTGTAAATAAGGAACAATTTGCATGCACTGACACAGACGCTGCGTGTTCTAAATAATCAGTTATTCAGGCTTACACAGACAAAGCGTGATGGCCTTAACTTTTACTTCAGGCTTACACAGACACAGCGTGATGGCCTTAACTTTTACTTGAGGCTTACACAGACACAGCGTGATGGCCTTAACTTTTACTTCAGGCTTACACAGACACAGCGTGATGGCCTTAACTTTTACTTCAGGCTTACACAGACACAGCGTGATGGCCTTAATTTTTACTGAAATTATTGTTAGATGCAAAGCGTTACGGCTTTCAACATCAACTAGAAAAAAAAATCTTTTTTTTTGTTATATTATTATTATTATTATTATTATTATTATTATTATTATTATTATTATAAATATACTTAGGAGATAAATGCTCACACTGGCAACAAAATGTCAACTTACTTACGATTTATTCTGATGAGAATTCGCCAGGCCAACTTCTAAGCATGTCCATGGCAACGGTCCTTCTTCTGTTAGAACTCAAATTTTTCAGTACGGCTCGGTCATTGGGTAATAGCTGGAGCACTTCGAAGGGACCCTCGTACCTCTGATCTAATTTTGACAAATGAGAATTTCCTGAAGGATGAAAGACAAAGTCCCCTACTTCGATGGTTTTATTTACTCTTCGAGTTCTATCGAACATCGTTTTTGAATAATCTGATTTTTGTTTCATGCGCTCGTATGCCAGTTTACGATCGTTTTCTAAATTATTGTTACCACTGGTTGTTTCCGAAATTTGATCCGTTAGGGCTTGTATATCAGAATTACTACTATGATGTCCTGTCAAAAGATAAACAGGAGAGAATCCGGTCGTCTTTTGTATGCTAGTGTTCAATGTGTTCTGTAATTTGGAAACACTGCTCGCCCATTCTGACTTATTACTGATTTCAACCCTCAAAAGATCTAGTATGGTCGAGACATATCTTTCCACTTGGCCATTGCCACGGGGGGCACTTTTGGCAATAAGATGTTGCTCAATGTTCAACCTGGTTAATAGTTCTTTTACAGATTGATCGGTGAAATTAGTACCTCTGTCACAAACAAATTTTGTTGTAGTTCCGAATAGGTTTAAGTAAGTTTGTAATTTTTCGCACGTTTCCGCTCCGGACAATGTTTTTAACGGGATTAGGAATAAAAATTTTGTAAAAGCGTCTATCAAAAGTAAAATATGTTTGAAACCTTCTGGAGTCAGGGGGAATGGTCCTACACAATCACCATGAACGGTGTGGAAGGGTGTCGGTGTTTTATCAATTGGATGTAGCAGTCCCTGTTTCGGGCCAGTGTGCTTTTTACCTGTGATACATTTCAAACAATGATCGCAATATTTTTTAACAAACCTTGCCATTCTAGGAAACCAGAAATAGTGGTTTATTTTCGCAAATGTTTTATCTGGGCCAAGATGACATTGCTCATCATGAAACATTCGCAGTATACCGAGACGACTGCCCTTTGGTACAAAAGCTCGGTAAATGGGTGGATTTCTCCCAGGATTAATTTTTCGAAATAAAATGTCATTTTGACAAAAATATTCATTCGTTAACTTTCCTTCGGTTAATTTTAATTTTATTTCTTGTGTTTCAGGATCCTTATTTTGGTTTACTTTAAGCCAATTATTAGTAGAGATTACATTTATCGCGACGGGGGGAGGTGAATTTACTGGATTCCTGCTAAAATAATCTACATGCGGTATATATTTACCTTTACGGTATTCAATATTGAAATTAAAAGATTGCAAATATAACCACCATCGAGCAACTCGTGGATGCAAGTCCTTTTTAGATTGGGTTAATTTTAATGAATTACAATCGGTCACAACTTTGAAGCTAATTCCTAATAAATACACGCGAAAATGTTTGGTAGCGTAAAACAACGCCAAGGTTTCTAATTCGTATGAATGCAATTTGCTTTCGTCTGCTGTGGCGCGTTTGGAGAAATACGAAACTACTTTTAATTGCTTGTCGTGTTTTTGAAATAAAATGGCACCAAAACCAATTGAGCTCGCATCAGTATGCAATTCGGTATCCAGATTAGGATTGAAAATAACTAATAATGGTCGTTTACTTAGGTAAGTACAAATGTAATTTTTTGCAATTTCTTGATCGTTTCCCCAAACAAACTTTTCATTTTTCTTGGTGAGTTTTGTTATGCAAGCTGTACGTGAGGCAAATTCGGGAATATATTTACGAAAATATCCCGCTAAACCCATGAATTGCCGAACCTGTTTGACGTTCTTTGGGTCAGGCGCATTTAAAAGGGCTTCCACTTAATTTTTCCCGGGTTTTATTCCATTTTCAGAAATTTCCTGACCTAAATATTGAATTTGCGTTTCGAAAAATCGACATTTATTAATATTTAGGGAAAAGCCAGAATTTGATAAAGCGATTAGAATACGTTCCAGTTTTTCCATCCCTTCAGAAATAGTTTCCGACGGTATTAGGATGTCATCTAAATAAATTAATGCATCTTTATCCTTTAGATCTCCCAGGGCATTACAAATTGCACGCTGGAAAACTGCTGGTGCATTAGATAATCCAAACGGCACACGCAAATATTCATAATGTCCGTCTGGGGTCACAAAAGCAGTTTTTTCTATCGAATTTTTGGCTACCGGTATCTGATGGAAACCGGCCGCCATATCTAATGTCGTGAAATACTTGCGTCGACCTAGTTGATCGATCTGATCATCGATTCGCGGTAAAGGAAATCGATCCTTCACAGTAATGCTATTTAAAGCACGGTAATCTATGCACAAGCGAATGTTTCCGTCTTTTTTGTGGACCAGGATAATTGGACTGGCATAAGGGGAAGTACTTTCCCGAATGATTTTGTTTTTCAATAAGTCGTTAATTATGGTCTTAACCTTTTCTCGTTCACTCAATGCCATACGGTAGGGATTATAACAAATAATTTTGTCTTCTTTCAGTTTAATTTCAAATTCGGTTGTTGTTATCGCCGTCACGGAATTTCCTGTAGTGATATTGTCACTAAATTTTAGAAGCAAATCTAATAAACAGCGAAGATCATCACCTTTTAATGGGGTGTGAATAGAATTTGGAGCAAATGCAACGTGGTAAATTGTTTTAATTACAGGTACGAGATCACTATCAAAATAGATGCGAGTCCCGCTAAAATCCGTACAAATTTTAACTCCCTTGTAAGTTAATAAATCTCTACCCAGGATAGCATCCGGAATCATAACAGAACTGTCTACTACATGAAAGTGGATTTCAAAAGCTGTACCGTTTCTTTCAATATTTAAAGAGGTTTTATAAGTAGTGTCAGACTTGCATGTGAGAAGACGTGTTTTAAGCTAGCTCCTGTTTATTAAAATGCTTGCCAATTGTGTGGTGTGTAATTCAAATATAAGAAAAGGTGATGAACTAAAATGTGATACATGTAATAATTATATGCATACTGTGTGTTCAAAATTAAGTCGTACTGAAATAAATCTTTTAAAATCCGATGAAACAAGACAATTAAATTTCTCATGTGATAACTGTAAAAAAATCAAAAATCAAGAAATTACTATAAGAGATCTTCAAAACTTAGTGGAAACGCTAGTAAATGAAATAAGTTTATTAAAAGACTGTGTTAAAGATAATCTTAAAAATAACGAACCATATGACTTGGATGATTTAACTGAAAGTGTTATAAATGAAACAAGCGAGAGACAAAAGAGAGCTAATAATTTGATTATTTATAACGTAAAAGAGTCTAATGAACATGATAAAATTAAACAGATTGATAAAGATAAAATTGTTGTTAAATCACTACTGTCAAAAATAGATAACATTGATATTACAAATATAAACATCTATCGTTTAGGGCAGAACATCTCCAGTACGAGATCGCGTCCGATTAAAATTGTTCTTAATAATGAATCGGATGTTAAACTAATTCTAAAAAATCGAGATAAAATAAATGTTTTAGATTCAAATATTAAAGTTACATCAGATCAAACAAAAATGCAGCGCAATTATTTTATAAAAATCAAAGAAAAACTCAATGCTTTAGAAGAGAGTGGTATAAAAGATAAAACCATTAAATTTATTAATAATGTTCCTAAAATTGTTGATAAATCTAAATTTAATAATTCAAAAAAGTATTAAATTTATCAGCTGATTCTAATACATCTAAACCGAATAAAGAATTATCTATTTACTACCAGAACGTACGTGGCCTTCGAACAAAATCCCACGAACTTTTACAAGAAACACTCAATGCCAATTACGATATAATAATTCTGACAGAGTCATGGTTAAACGATAGTATGTTCACAAGTGAATATTTCGGTTCGAACTATAGTGTGTTCAGAAAAGACAGAGTCAATGATGTCAAATCGAGAGGTGGCGGGGTCCTTGTTGCTGTGCACAGTAGCTTATCTTCTCATCAATTGTCAGTACCAGTGATCAACAATCAATCAGAAATGGAAGAAATATGGGTGTCAGTGCTAAGTGGTAAGACAGAACATATATTTTGTGCAGTGTATATACCCCCCGCATCAGCATTAAACACTTATGAATCTCATACACGATCTTTAGAATATGTAACCGATCATAACCCAAATGCAAAAATCTGTGCAATTGGAGATTACAATTTGCCCTCTATTAACTGGCTACAAAATGACAATTTCATGGATCCAACTAATATTTCTGATAACAAGTCAATTGTTACTTGTGATAGTTATAATTTTTTTGGGTTTAGGCAATATAACAACGTCGTTAATAACAACTCAAATCTACTTGATTTAGTGTTTAGTAATAATAACACATCAATCTCAGTACATGAAGGCAATAAACCATTATTAAAGCCAGATATACTTCATCCAGTATTAGAAATTGCAATACCTTATTATTGTGCAACCGATTCTTTACAGTATTCCAGTAATTGGAGATATGATTTCAAAAAGTGTAATTACAACAATATGAATGACTACCTAAGTACGGTAGACTGGTTCGAAATATTCAGTATAGATAAAGATATTGACCAATGTCTAAATGTTTTTTATACTATATTATATTTTTACATTGAAAATTATGTACCTAAAGTTTTTATGTCAACTGATAACTTTCCTTGCTGGTTTTCTGTTAAAACTAAAAAATTAATTAAATTGAAAAATAGATTCTATAAAAAATTTAAAAGAACCAATTCCAATGTATATGGAAACAAATATTGCACATTAAGAGCACAAGCAAAGAAAGCTATCATTGACGATAATAAATTATTTATAGAAAATACCGAACGTAATTTAGGAAGTAACATGAAACTTTTTTGGAAATATGTAAATAATAAAAAATCTAATGGCAGTTGTGGAATACCTAAAACCATGAATTATAATGAAACTAGTTCGTCTGTTGGGACAGATATTGTAAATATGTTCGCTGATTTTTTTGACACTGTCTATATCCGCAATAATGATGAAGTTAGACTCGAACAAGCAAATATACAATCACACTTGAATATAAATTCTATTCAAGTCACTCCTGATTCTGTCTTTCAAAAATTATCTGGATTGGAAACTAATAAAAGTGCTGGACCAGATAATATTTCACCCTACTTTATTAAAATGTGCAGTCCAACACTGTCTCTACCATTAAGTATACTTTATAATATTTCACTCTCTACTGGTATTTTTCCCCAAACTTGGAAAACATCTTATATTACACCACTACATAAAACCGGAAGTAAAAATAATATAACCAATTACAGACCGATATCCGGCTAAGTATATTTTCCAAAGTTTTAGACTCGATTATATCCGATAATTTAAGTTCAGTATTCCACTCAATAATTTGTCCACAACAGCATGGATTCATTAAGAATAAATCCACCTGCACAAATCTAATGGTATATAGTAACAGCATAATTGAAAATTTAGAAAATGGATCTCAAATCGATTCTATATACACAGACTTTCGAAAAGCTTTCGATCGTGTCAATATTAATTTACTTGTATTAAAATTACAATATATGGGTATAGGAGGTTCATTGTTGAAGTGGATACATTCATATTTGTCAAACAGAGTACAAATTGTAAAAATAAAAGATTTTCTTTCTCGAGATATTCACGTATCCTCAGGAGTCCCTCAGGGCTCTCATTTAGGGCCAATTTTATTTACATTATATATAAATGACATTGGCACAATCTTCAAAACGTCTAACTTTTTATTATTTGCCGATGATCTCAAATTATTTTCTAAAGTAGATAATTGGAATGAAGTTGTATGTTTGCAGAACGATTTATCAAGATTAGAACTATGGTGTAAAAATAATTTTATCGAGCTTAACATCGAAAAATGTAAACATATAACATTTGCTAAGAAGAAAAATTATATTCATTCTAGATACCATTTAAATAATGTTTGTTTAGAAAATGTAAATTCAATTAAAGATCTTGGTGTTGTATTTAATTCAAAATTTAACTTTCATGAGCATATAGACTTTGTTGTAAAAAAAGCTAATAAGATGTGTGGCTTTGTCATCCGGCAATCGAGAGATTTTACAAATATTGATGCCATATGTAAATTATTTTATTCTCTTGTCCGCACACACTTAGAATATTGCAATATTATTTGGTCTCCTTATTATCAGCGCCATATGGACAGAGTCGAAAAAATTCAGAAGAAATTTGTACGTTATCTTTTATATAAACTTCATATTAATAAAAATAATTATTCATATTCTGAAAGATTAAATTTGTTAGGTTTAGATTCCCTAGAAATACGACGTAAAAAAGCCAAACTATTATTCGCTTACAATATTGTTCACGGTTATATCGATGTACCAGATATTTTATTAAAATTTAAATTTCATGTTCCTTCATATAATACGAGAAATAAACTTATTTTTGAACCACACAAATCGAATGTTTTGTATGGAAAGCATTCTGTAATTAATGAAATTGTAAACTGTGTAAATACTTTAATTCCAAGCGAAATAGATATCTATAACATAAGTCAATCCAAATTTAAAAATGTGTTAAAATGTATTTTGAAATAAGATAAGGAATTTCTATAATTATATATATACTTTATTTGTTAAAATAATTTAGTTCACTTGCATGTCTGTAATATATATATTTTGTATTATTTTGCTGTACCATTTGGATTTGTATCCGTAGTGTACCCATGCTAAAATAAATAAATAAATAAATAAATAAAAAATAAATAAAGGGTCGGAATCAAATTGCCTCCAATACCCTGCAGCGTGACAAAACTAGGTTCTAGATGGCACTATAATTTCTTTGCGATTTTATGTGAAAGCAGGCTGCACTCGGCTCCTGTATCAATTAGGCAATTCACGGTCAAATTTTGTATTTGAAATTGGGTGCAAAAATCGTTACCCAAGGTAACACAAAAATAATTAATTCTTGAAACACTAGGTACATTTTTCCTATTATTTTTCAAAAAACATTTGTCAATATGATGGCCAAATTTGCCGCAAAAATCACAGACAAAATTTTTAGATAGGAATTTTGAATTATCCTTTCGATTTGAATTTACGTTTCTTGTTTCATAACAATTTCTACTTAAATGTCCCGGTTTTTTTACAATGATAGCAGAATCGTTTCTCATCCTTATTAGTTGTGTCAAATGGGTAGGGCCGTTTCAAGTGGGTACGCGGTAGCAGATTTTCGAGTTTATTCATTTTGTAATTATTAAGCAGAGCCAACAATTCAGCAACTGTCTCGACATTGCTGTTAAAGGCGGCTGTCTTTACGTGGGTATCTACAATATCACCGATTACAAGTTCTAACAACTGATCATCTGACAAATTAAAATTTAAAGCTTTTATTAATGAGATCTTTTTTCTGGCATACTCACAGTACGTGGTGGCATCGCTGCTAACGTATCGGCTAGCTTTTCGAAACCTTTCACTCAAATTTCTTTTCGGTGGGTAAAGATTACAAATCTCGCTTTTAAATGTTTCCCAGGACTTCGTTTCTGGTTGCCACAGAGAGAACCATTCTCTAACTTCTCCAATCAGACCGCTAGTAGCCCTAGATAGTTGCTCGAAGTCTGTCCATTTGAATGTTACACCCAGTTTCTCGATTTCTTCACACCACTTAATTGCCCCCTTGTCGTCGTGAGTGGGGTCAAACTTGGGAATCTCAATGGACGTAGTAGGCGCTGCAGTTCTACTGCTATGCTCCTGCATTTCTCTCAAAGTATTCGCTAGCACTTGCACTAACTGATCCATGTTGCTGAATTTAATAACACCTCACAACACTACAATACACGACCAAAAATACGCACTTGTGGTACTTTAAGTGAGCGAATCCCACTTCTGATGTCGGAAATTAGAGTGGGAAAGGGTTAGCTAAACAGGAAAACACAATACTGGTCGAATTCAATTCAAATATCTTTATTCACTGCTCTGTATCGTGGGCAATAATAGAATAGCCCAGCTCCACTACAATCTTACGCATTTATATTTATATGCTAAATAATTAAGTAACCTAAGCAACCACATAACAACCACACAAAAACAAATTAATAATTCTTATTAAACGCAGGTCCAGGTGGTGACGCAATCATCCATGATCAAAATAGTTGACGTAATGCTCACACATATATATATATATATATATATATATATATATATATATATATATATATATATATATATATATATATATATATATCTACATATAAATTCAAAAATTAATCGTTTATTTTTGTTCTTCTTCTCTTTTAAAAATTTAGGGTTTTTAGCGTCAAAATTGTGTCCTGTTTCGCAGTGATGTTTTAGAGGACCACTGCAGTGAATATTTTTAGAACCACAGTTGTACTTATGTTGATAGAACCGTTTTTTGACCGGTTGGCATGTTTCACTAATGTAAATTTTGGGACATTTTTCACAACTGGCTTGGTAAACCACATCGGAAACATTTTCGATCGGTATTTTGTCTTTAAGTATGCTAAATAATGTTTTTGTCGTATCTTGGTCCTTATTTGCAATTTTTATATCTGTCCCTTTTAATGTTTGTGTAAGGGCTGCATTTACAGTTTATTGTAAGGAATAGTAGTATTTGTGACTTTTCCTTAAGTGCGCGCTCGCTTTGAGTTTTATGTTTTAAGTGTTCTAAACGGTTTTTAATTAAATGTCTAAGGAGAAGCAGTTATCTTTAAGAGTTTTTTGGATGAACAAGATGTTTTGGTTATAATATATTTTATTTGAAAGTAAAAGGGCTCTATCTTTAAGCGCATTTATTACGTTAATTTTGTAATTCTTATTGGTGAATAGAAATTTAGTTACCGTCCTGAATAAATTGATTTTCTGTACCAGTTGGTTTCAAATTTATTGTTGGTTTTAATTAATGTTATATCTAAATAGTTAAGTTTAGTCTTCAGAAAAAAAATGTGCCGCAGACTAAATTGTTTTTTATTCATGGTCAAATGACTTAATTGAAAGTTACATTTTTTCAAGGGATGTGCAAATGTATGTTTTTCCCCTTTCATGTACAAAAATAAATTTCCAGATCACAGAACATTTTATAAAAGTGCGAAAATTTCGGGAGGGGGGAAGGTTGAACTCGTAAACGCCCCTCCCCTATAGCTACGTCAGTGCATCCAAAGCACAGGGCAAAATAAAATGTAAAACCATATTCACACGCACACACACACAAACACACACACACACACACACACACACACACACACGCACGCACACACAGGTGAGTTTATATTAAATTAATATGTATCCATTATAAATATTATACTGTAATAGATTGCTGAAGATGAAGGTCATTGGGCCTTCGTAACATCCACAAAAATTGTAAAGAAGTAAATTCAAAAATAAAATTCTTCCCCAAAAAGGCCGAAACAAGTCTATTTTCTAAATAATTTTTCAAAGGGAAGCAAAAGTCTACACAACTAACAACAAAAATGCTAATCTTAAGAATTTTTTCAACTAAAACTCTATTTTACCTTCATATTATTTTTTACGATTTCTATTCACCTGTGTATAAACGAAAATTATGATTAAATGTTAGCCCTGAAAATAAGAATATTAAAACACATTTATCACCCAAACCAGTATATTCAGTATTAATACAAAAAATAACAAATCTAGATGACCGTCGCCTGGCCGAACCCGGTCACGCGGAATCCTCCTCCACGCCGTGGTTATTTCTGCAAAAGAATTAACACATGAGAAATACTCAGTGAGGAGTCAATCATTCACAAAATACACGAGCATCCACCACAAGGTAATGTATTGCAAAATCACACCACAAATAACACACGTATGCAACAAAGTCCAATAGAACAGGGAAAAGGGAATGTCACCTTATGCGAAACGCATACCTGCTACTCCATAGCAGTGTGGCCCCGGACTTACGCGTACATACTCAACTGTACCTGCCATTACCACCCTGGCCCCGGTCTTACGCGTACGTATACTCAACTGTACCTGCCATTGCCAGCCTGAGCGGTGTGGTTTATCCCGGCACTCAACACATGGTTACACACCCAACCTTGCCATTACCACCCATGGGAATAGGGAGCTACCCTAACCCGAATTCCGCTCAGGTGCTGATGACCCTAGTGGACTTACTTCGGCCTTAGGGGCATAGTTACAAAACCAGGATAAAACCATCCCTGCCGTTACCACGCGGTCAATCAGCGAAAACCCACGAGGCTAGCAATCGTGGACACATAGATCGCATTCCTGGTTACCCTCATCAGCTCTCTCATCACACCTGGAGGCTCTACCGGGCGCGACCGTTCAACAAGGATAAGGATAAAGGACAACACCGTAAAATAAGAGAACAATCATACAAATCCGTAACTCCATTACTCTTGCTATCGTAGACCAAAAGTGTGTGTAAGACTCAACTCACTCACATACACATGCTAGATTAGCTCTCTCACCTGAATCACTACACAAATCAATCACTACGATATCGATGTTCTCACACTGAAATCTAGAAATAAACTGAAATAAAATACATGAATACCAGTATCATTAAATGTAGCTCTTATCCAACAGCATTGGTTACGTACCTAAATAGCTAATTAGAGACAAAACATAATAAATTTAATAAAAATAATCTTACGCAAAATAATTACTGTGACATGTGGAATAAAAAAATAAATTTCGTATTATAGTATAATTGCTTAAGCTTTTATGTGCAGCGTATATAAAGCGTAACCTAACCTAGCATCTTCAAAGGTATAGTTCTAGTTTAATTTCATTTTTTAACAAGGTGACAGTAGAAAATATCAATATTTGATGAGATGTGATGAAACCAGATTTCCAATATCTGTGGCTGGTAGGGCTGCAAAATGATCGATTGATCGATCTTTATTTGTAAAAATCTTATTGATCCTAGATGTTGAAAAGATCGATCAATCGAAAAAATTGATTTATCGTAAAGAAAGGTTAATTGAAAAATCCGTTTTTTCAAATAGATTAATGAATTGATAAATCATTATTCTCCCAAAAAGATCGATCAATTAAAAAAAAATTATTTCTAAATGATGTCGATGATCTAGGTTCTGAAAAATCGTTTTTTTTAAAAAAAATATTTATTCCAAGATAAATTAAAAAATATCTTGAGATCACCAGCATTTGGCGTTTCACGCGCGTTAGGTATATTTTTTTGTAATTTGATGTTTGTATGCGTAGTAGAAATTTCATATCAATAAAAATTGATCTTTTAATAAAATTGATCTTACGATTCTTCTATTAAAATCGAATTTTGATCAATTAAAATCGATGTTTTTGTTCTTTATTAAACTCGATTTTTGATCATTTATAAAAATCGATTTTTTGATATAGTATTTTAATTTCATATTAAAAAATATCGATTTTTAGCTATTGATCAATCAAATCGATTTTAACAAAAGATCAAATATCGATTTCAAATGTCTAAAATTGCACAGCCCTAGTGGCTGGAAATTTGAATGACCGAAGTGTCGTCTTATTTATCCAAAGTATTGAATCCTTTCGCTATAGTTTTCTTCAAAGCATAAATTCATGCCCTGTTAATTTTTGAGTCCTTTTTCTGGGATATTTAAATATTTCAATCGTTTCTTACTGTAGGCGAGCATGAAAATTAGCAGTAGTCGATAATATATCCCTGTCCTTGAGGTTAATATCGTGACCAGATTGCAAGACGTGTATATACAGCAATAGCTTAACGATCACACTCACCCTGTCGACAACAGCGTTCATGTTCCTTCAGTAGTCGGGTGCACTTCTCAAGGTTGTTTCATTGTATACTTCACTATAGTTGCATGGGGTCCTATTATAGACAACTGGCAGGGATAGTGGGCACGCTTGTCTTTGACTTGTCTAGCAGGCCTTGTATTTTTTGTGTTGACAAACGGTCATTCCATTAATAAAAGGTAGCACTGTTACAGCAGTGGATGCTTTCTCATTGCTATCTTTAGTCCGTGTATTTAGATGGATGACACGATTAATTTCTTTGGAACTGTATCCGTGTTGTTACGAAAAACTATGTGCAAATATTTCTTCTGCCTTGGATAGTGATTGGACGTCTTATGAAGGTACCGATTTGTATGAATGGGTTTTCTGTACACTTTGTGTTCCAGTCTAACATCTGTAGTTCTGGTAACAAGTACTTTAAGGAAATTAAATTAATTGTATAGCCATTTTAAGAAAATTTTAATTTTACGATCCCGGAGTGTCAAAATGCTACAATATCCATACATGAGTACATTTTGCAAATAGTTCATTGTTATGAAGACATTCTTCTGTTATGCTTTTCCATACAATATGAGAAATATTTGTATTAAATATCCAAATCCTAAACTATTGAATTTGTCGTCCATACTTATTCCACTATATTTAACAATTTCAATAAACTATAATATATCTATTTATCCACAATACCTTATTGACAGGGGATTAGAGTAGAGCGAGCGTAGCTATGCAGCAAGTTGAAGCCAAGGAGAGCCTTGTCTCAGTATGATGAGCTCCTGCATATTGCAGGGAAGTTATATCGAGACCGAGCGAGAGAAACAGCGAGGGTTAAGTCCACGGGTGTTATAGTTTGCAGAATATGTAGTGTGTATAGGAATGTTCATAATAGGAACCACTGCTAGCTAACTTGTCCGCAAATACGGAAATTAATTCATGGAAGTTAGAGGAAGTGGGAAATCTTGATTTTGTGGACTAATAACGAGATGAATTACTAAGTTCACATTTAGGAAATATACACTTGTGCACAATGGAACAGGGTAAAGTTATTATTGGAATTTAATGTGTGGAAAATGGATAGATATCATTACTATAAATTTTATACATTAGATCGCCGTCCGGATCTATACATATATAAATATGAATCACGGTTTGAATTCGAGCATACTGAATTATCTGATGAGCTTGATAACCGGATGAATTTATTTACCTCGAGATCTTTTATTTGATAGAATATCTACTTGTTTCATAGATTAATTGAAATACTTTCGTAAAACAAGAATTTGATCTATTTCCATATCTAATCTACTATCCATTTCAGAATTATAGTCAGTTGAGTTTGAAACACAATAACTTGCTTTAAAAAATAACAAAAAATTATGAAACTCTCTTTCAATTATGGACTATACATTTCTATGTAATTATACTAATTTCCTCAACGTGGAATCGTACGCGACATCACTTTAAAGTTCGTTATCAAATTTAGCTCTAGGAAAATAAAAACTTTGATATCCATTTATGATAGTTTTATTTATAAGTAATAATTATTACAAAAAACCTAAATATTAACATCAATTAACTTGTAAAAAAATAAACAACACTCTTTTATTGGCGAAAATATCAATTAATACAAGAAGTAGTTATTTCAAAAATTAACCAAATAAAAAATAATTTTTCATTACAGATGTTAGCAATGATAACGTTAAATTATATATTGTTTTCAAACGTCGTAGAAATGGCATTTTTGTGGCTTGATTCACAAGGTAGAAATAAAATAAATAAATATTTACAGCAACTATATAGCATTAGCGAATAAAAAGATGGGTAGTGCGTTTGAAAAAAAAAAATAAATTATGTGTCATTCGGAATAAAAGTGTCTTTGTGTGCCTCGCATGCTATTGTCCGACTCGCTTTTCTCGTCATGCAAACATTCATGCTCGCCACACAAAGTGTCACTTTTACTCCTAATAACACAATATACTTTATTGTAGAAAAGAACTCTTTATTTACAGTTTATGCAAATGCTAAGACGATGTTCCGTACACATTTTTATTGCAATATTAAATAGTGTAATATTTTTAAAGCAGCAATTTAAATTTTCGCTGACCGCGGGCGTCGTCACGTTGTAACGCTGAGGTTAAATTTTAACTGAAGGAATTAGAAAATTAGCAGAAAAAATGCATTTTATTTATTTTCACTCCTAATCAACAGGAAAAACAGTCCAAAGTGAAGTTCTAAGCTTAATGTACTTAAAAACGGATCTTCTGCGATAAACTAATTTGACGTATAATAAGTGACGCCTTGACTTTTCTAAACACAACTTTTACCTAACCAAATGCACAAAATTCATGCTCGCAAAAGTAACAAGACGCTAAACTTGGAATTGCATAAGCTCTCCACTCCCTGCGGTCCAAGGTTTGTGGGGCGATGCGTTGAGTTATGTGCATTAGTTTAGGCTTAGGTTATTGTGAGGTAAGAACAGCTTTCTTCAGTGGAAATTGCAATTTACTGTTTTATTAAGATAAATAACACAACATAATATGCATAAATTATTCTTAAATATACTCGTACATAGGCATATTTATATTTAAAAAAAACGTGTTATAAAATTTTAACTAGATAAAATTGCGGTACAAAATTAATGTATATATCAAAATGAAACATTATTATTACATAATTTAAATTTTACTCTGAATGATAATGTTAATAACGAGAATAATTAATAAAATATGATGTTCATGAATTTAATTAATATTTGGAGGAATTTATTCACTACAATCGATAAATTTGTCGTCGTAATTGGAATTTTTGAATATTTTCAGTGTTATTAATAAATATAATCAATAAAATATTGATATTCATAAATAAAGTAGCTACGTTGGTATTCATAATTTAAATTTATATTTACCTACAGTTCACGGATCGTCAATAGAAGACCTCGGTAACCACTTACCTGAAACAAAGAACAGAAAGTTAATAAAATTTTCAAGAACAGCTTAAATTTTTATTTTTTTAGCAATTTGATATTTATTAATAAAAAATCACTTTACTGGCGTGTAGTTCCTAAACCAGTGTGTCGCGCTGTCTAATAAGTACTAAATTGGTATATTTGTCATCGATCTTTCAACTAATAGACCCAGTGTCTCCTATTCATTTATGGTTAGAATATTGTTCCAACATAAAAGGATATATATATATATATATATATATATATATATATATATATATATATATATATATATATATATATATATATATATATATATGTTATGTCCTTCAACAGTACGGAAGTTCTCATAACTAGTTGTCAAAATTGACATTTTGCTGTTCCGTGTTTCGTGCCAGCTGTTTGAGTTGCATATTATTTACTTTTTTGGAGAACATTTACAATTATTATACATATACGTACAAGTGTTGTGGAGTTTATATGCGACAAAATAATGGGGAAACGGTGTATTTCGTGCAGTCAGCAGGACGTACGCGGCTCAGCTGTCATTTCATATGTAAGTTCTTATTAATTATTACTTCTCCACTATATATTAATATAATATATTATATTGTTCTAGGTTTCCCAAAGATTGCAGAAAAAGAAGCTAATGGCTTCATGTCAAAATTTATAATTGCGTCTATTAGTTGAAAAGTCGATGATATTTGTACATACAAAGACTAGCATTAAGGCAAGTGAAAAATTTATTGTCTTCAGAGAGATTTCATAGCTCAGTTGGTTAGAGCATCCTGCCGATATTAGGAAGGTCCTGGGTTCAAATCCCGGTGAAGTTCATGAAGTTTTCACAAAATATTTCTTCGTAATAAAAAATTGTTTTGTGCATTGCGTAGAATAAGTTACAGCTGAATTAGACTACTTAACCAATGACCCACAAAGCAGCCTACTATCAGTATTGCTTCTAAAATTCCTCTACTTACAATACAAAACAATATTAGATTATAATTTTCATTAGAAATAATTTTTAAAAGTATTCATTAAATACATAATTCTCATTTATTTTTATTAAAAGTTGTTTCCCTTAGCAAATGAATTAGTAATGTAATGAATACAGAAATAAAGAAAAATGTTTAAAATATAATTGTTATTAGGAAGGCTCATAGCGCTACTGTTACTAGGATGCTACATTTTAATTCAAATAAAAGCAACAAATAACCGTTCTAGATCGCACCATACCTTATCCGAAACTTTACGTTAATAATCGATTCGGACCAGTGATGTTTTTTTTTATAGTAATTAAGCATTTTTACTACAACAAAGT
This sequence comes from Harpalus rubripes, assembly GCA_963082715.1. Lineage (NCBI taxonomy): Eukaryota > Metazoa > Arthropoda > Insecta > Coleoptera > Carabidae > Harpalus > Harpalus rubripes. The sequence continues at coordinate 28,254,589 of OY720450.1, forward strand.
TATATTTCATATTTTTTTTTACTAAATCTTTTAATATGTATAATACCTCATAATCATTGAAGTTTACTATTTACTTGTATTGGCAGAATACCATTAGATATTGCTCGTAAATGTTTATTTTTGGTTATTATTATTTCGTATTTTTTTAATTTTATTTTTACCTTACTTCGCAGACATCGTTTTGAAAGTTTCCATATGGTGCAAATTTGTATTTGTATGTTTTATTTTTCCGTGACAGGAGATGAATAATTTATTTTATAAACTGTATTTAGGATTCTGGAATCGTATCATAATGAAAAATATTCAGTAAATTATTCTCTTCAGTTCTTTGGTCTACATTAAGTCGTATAAAACGAGCCTAGGGATATATTTTGGAGCACAAGCACCACGCAAAACCAAATTTATGCTGATTAAAACAATTGTATGTTAAATGCATGAAAATTTCAAAGCAATTTGCAATATAAAAGACTACATAAATACAACCTTTTTTCCATATTGAATGTGTATCATCCCGAATCCGGAGGGTTAAAATTTTCATTATTTCCACCTTGATTTAATATACCATACGCAGCCCCTATTCAGTTTTCATATTTTACTTCCCATATTCCTGTTTTAGCGATGAAACGCTCTATAAACAACGAAATACGAAATTGAAAAATTTCAACCCGTATTCCATTGTTTCCTACGCTTTATTCTTCTTCTTCATCCCTGCCTACCCCGACAATCGAGTAAAGGGAATACGTTTGATGCGATGCGTGGTTGTTACTTCTGACAGCCCAATGCTCTAGATCTCAGTTCGAATTACCAATTTTCAAACGATGGTGTTTGTTTTAAAATATCTGACAAATGCATAACGAATTTTACGGATATATTTGGCGGAACAATTCCCGGAAGGTATTTAGTACAGTATGAAATGAGTGTGCAATGTAAACAATATATTCTGCGTCGAGATATTTGAATTGGAAAGTCGGTGAAAAAGTTTCAGATTAACTAAGAAAATATTGAATTTTCAGTCAGTTATGTCTTTGATATTTGTTTAAGCAGCGCAGTAACATTAATTACAGAAAGAATGGGAAATCATCGGACACGCTCTTACATAACTTATTTATTTCTTGGTGGACGTTTCGATTATACTTACAACAGTCATCTTCAGGGCTAGTCATTAATAAAAGTGTTTATCAAGTGAAGACTTTATTTTGACCATTTCTAACCCTGAAGAAGACTGTTGTACAGTTGAAACGTCGACCATGAAAAATTTGATAAGAAAACCACTGTTAGCTGTCACATATGACGCGACAATGGTAATCTTTAAATCATAAATTTTAAGAATGAGGAAATATGTGGCACTAGTGTAAAATAGGTATCTTAGTTGGTGTTGGAGAATGGAGTTACTTACATACCGTCGTTAGTTGAAACCGACACCTTGACGATAAAATAAACATACATCTCTACAAACAATGTCCTAAATAGGCAACTGACGATATCGAAAGAGCGAAATATTATATGAAACACCGAATGTTATAATTGTCATTTTATTTTGTGAGGAGGAAGTTTGGGTCACGTCGAAGAGCGGAGTGGTCCAACCCTTCGAACAAAATAATCGACAATAATTATGAAATGAGTTCTTTAGTGTTTTTTTCTATTTTGCGCCTTTCCTATCATTTGTAAATAAAAAATCCTGGTTCTAAAATTGAGGGAATTTGGTTTCAGTTGGTAATACTAATTTCACGTTAGAAATTTAAGATTCTAACCATTTTGTAACACCAACTATCTACAATATTTTTATTTATTTCTAACTTTATTACTACATTTATTCTTAATCGTTTGTGTTCGTTTATTTAGCGAGAATCTTGACTTTTTTTACATTTATAGCCACCAAATTTAAAAAAAATACTGATCTATTACAGCACTCTAACGAGCTATTAACCAACTCTTTTGGGTGCTGTAATAACTTACATGTTTTCTACGTTTAAACTAGACTATCATATTTATTTTAAGTAAATGGTTTTGCTAAATTTTATTATTTCTAAAATGTATTTTATTGACACTACATTGAATAATTTTAAATTTTAGAATGATTAATATAAGAAAATTACTAACATTATTCTTTGTAGGTAGTATTGCTGTACTTTTACTTACAGAAAATAATAACTTAGTAAGTAAGACAAACATCTCAACTTAATTAACTTCGTAGCACTTCGAAAACAAACGCGGATAAATACCAAAGAAAAACAAAAGCTAACAGAAACTAAAACAGTAATAAATTTTACTTTAATTCAAACATAATTCGCATGGAACTTGGTAAATATATTATTCAGGTTTACATAACAAAATAAATTAAAGGATTAAGGTTGTATTTATTATACGGGTACATACAGAACAATAGTCTAATTTATTTAAAGTTCTCGTATTTCATTAATTTAGTAAATACTGCTAGCAACATTTGATGTTTATATACGTATATATTTCACCTCTTAGTTAAACGGATTAAAAGTATGATTATCTGTTTATATATTAACATATATATTTATCATTTGTATCCCTGGGTATATTGTGAATATAAATGATTTGTAAACAGATCTCTCTACGTAACAAATAAAAATTATACTCGGTTTTACTGCGGCAGTAATATAGCTGCTTGCTACAGATGTTTGCAGTAGGGCTACACCACACTTTATATCTGCATTAGGTATGGGACATGGTCGGAATAGAAAAAAAAACAGACGATCTTGATAAAAAAATATTAGCCTTTTATTTCTCAATTTCTCAGGAAAATTAGGTAATAATACAAGATCCACATATTAAAAAGCGTTTGGAAAATTTGGAATAAGGCTATTGACGTCATAACTCCAAAAGAGTAATATAATAAGCAGCCAGCGAGCCGTGGGTGATAAGTATGAATACGCAGCAGCCTGGCCTTAATATTCTTTGGCTCATCGGGAAGTATAAAATGAGATGGATCCAAAAAATCGACAAATTTTATTATTTGTTTTTCATCATAGGTGATACATGAATATCTAAAATTTGTATAAATCAGGAGGTCCGTCAAGCTGGAGTCCCGAAGTAGAAAAACAGGTGTAAGTGTATTTCTATAATTTAATGCAAATAATATGCAACATTTTGCGGTATAAATCAAATTTTGTGTTCTTCTCATTTTCGTGTTATTTGCTTTTGTTTAAATAGTAGGTAGGTACTACAAGTTCACGTCTAGTACCGTGTGCAACAATTTCCGGTATTTTATAATACTATAATTTTATGCTCTTTTAGTGCTAATTATTGCTATATTAAAAAAGTCTGGTGTGGCCAACACAATACCTCCCGCCATTTACAGCTCGAGTTACATAAAAAAGATTAAGTTAATCCTTATTTTTTGATTAGAAAATTTTACTCGAATTTTGACAGTTTTTTTTTTAAATATAGTCTAATCTAATCCAAGTAACTACCTTTTTTTAAACCCCTCTACAGGATTAAATCCCAATTACAGAGTGGGTTCACATTCACACACATCCATGCTTTAGTTGGATTCGAACTTAGAGCCTCGAGGGCGTTGCTCTGAGAATTGACCCACCGGAGCTATAATAAAATGAAGATTAAATTTTAAAAACCGAAATAGAATAGAATTCGATAATCCAAAAATGAGGATAAGCTTAAACATTTTTGTGAATCGTTAATTTTTATTAATCTAAATACATACCTACATATTTACTTATGCTGGAAACTGTATTTAATTCCTTTTCGATTGTTTGTAAAGAATACTAAAATTTATTAAAGAAAAGAATACTAAATTACATAATAGAAAACGATTACAAATATCTCAAATAAATAAATAAATAAATCTTCCAATCCTCAATCCCCGGATGGTCCACACTTCTCCCCACGAGCGCCAATAGTCTGCAAAAGATAAAAATAGATGAGTATATTCTCAGTGAGTACTTAGGATCCCCGTAAATGCTCCAGGCTCGAGCCCAACTTTTGGGATTAGGATAGGATTAGGTACCAGTCCCAGCCACACTGTAGACTCTTCCTCAGCCCGCAAGCGAGGGTACAGCTGAACCGCAGAACAGCTCTTTCTCAACACCGCAGTGTGAGAGCAGCACTCATCTCCGCAGAGAATGAGATAGTCCCAGCCACACTGTAGACTCTTCCTCAGCCCGCAAGCGAGGGAACAGCTGAACCACAGAACAGCTCTTTCTCAACACCGCAGTGTGAGAGCAGCACTCATCTCCGCAGAGAATGAGATAGTCCCAGCCACACTGTAGACTCTTCTAGTCCCAGCCGCACTGTAGACTCTTCCTCAGCCCGCAAGCGAGGGAACAGCTGAACCACAGAACAGCTCTTTCTCAACACCGCAGTGTGAGAGCAGCCACATACAATAACCACAAAACCATAGCACTCACCGTTTCACAAAGAAGTAAATGCACCAACTAGACGTCGTCGCTTCGAAAACACTAGCACAACTGACCGATAATCAAATGAACAGTCATTTAATAAATATACGATCATGTAATTCAATTTAAAGCTGAAATAAAAAATTAAAGAGAAGGAATTAAACATAATACTTGCATAATTCAAAATAGCGCTAACAGTTCGGCTATCCTGACTCTTCCTTCGCGTCCCCGCGAACTAATCCGGGACACCGTGTAAGTCATCATCGGACTCGCTTAATTCACTGGATGAATCAGACATTGTTTGTGGTTCTATATACGGTTTCATGCGGTCTACAGCTATTACGTTACTATATTCTCTTTTTCTACTTCAATTCGTACCAGGCAAATCTTCTACTGAAAATCTATCGTTCGATAGAACTTTCTTTATTTGGAATAGTCCTTCATATGGATGGTATGAAATGGAATCGGTAGTTTCTCAATTGGATTAAATCGTTTTGGCTGATTTCCTCTCTGTTGTTTATGGTAAAAACATCTAATACACGAGTCAGTGTACTTCGCGAATTTTCTCATTCCAGGAAACCAGTAAATTCCAAAATGTCCAAACTCATCAAGACAGGAACGTACTATCTGCAGCCTCTGTCCTCTAGGTACAATCCACTAGATTCCGGACGCGGTAATTCGGTAAACCCGTTCGTCTCGTAAACAGTGATATTTTTATAAATATTCCTTTCGTAGTTAGTTTCCGGTGGTTTACTTAAAATGTTCGTGATAATTTTCAATTTGTCATTTGTCCAGCGAGTATCCAGTCAGCTTGTTATATGTAAAAATTTCAAATTCTGCAGAAAGTCCTTCTCCTGACACGGGGTTTCGACTTAGCGTATCGACGTGACCCATTCGTAATCCTGGACGATATTTTATATCGAATGAATATTCCTGCAGTTCCAGCCACCATCTTCCATTCCATTTAAAATTTATTCCCAGCAGATATACTCTAAATTACTTTAAAGTTTCGACTACTGCTAAAGTCCCTAGATTATACGAATGATACTTCATTTCCGTAGGTGAAATTTGGCGACTGAAATAAGCAACTGGGTGGGATTTACCTGTGTCCAATTTCTGCAGCAGGATTCCTCCTAATTCTAACTTGCTGGCGTTCATGTGCACCTCTGTTTCGGCTTTCGAATCGTATAGTCGCAAAAGTGGTCGTTCCGTAAGCTTTTCCTTTAGGTCTTCAAATACTTCTTGTTGTTTCGCTTTCCAACATCACCGTGTATCCTTTCTCGTTTAGTAATCGGTCGCAAAATCTTAGCGTAATCTTTAATGAAGCGTCGAAAATAACTTGTAAGTCCTACAAACTGTCTTACTTGATGCACATTCCTCGGTGCCCGAAATCCGGTGACGGCTTTTATTTTCTCCTTTCCATGTCGAACTCCATCTCGGTCAATCTGAAATCCTTAATAATTGATGCTGTTCTGTAAAAGAAACATTACTTCATATTCAGTGTAAAGTTGTTTGCTCCAAAAGAATGTCGAATAGTGTCGTCAGTCACTGAATTCCCTCTGCAAATGATGATGGGCAGATGATGTCATCTCAGTAAGCCATGGCGATGGTGTTACGACATGATCCTAGAACTTTGTTGATCAGCCCCTGAAAAAACTGATGGTCCATTAGATAATCTAAAAGGGAGATGATTAAACTCGTAATGTCCGTCCGGTATTACAAATGCGGTTTTGTACTTCGATCTCTGCGCGATAGGCACCTGGTAATATCCTGACGTCATCAATTCTTGGAAAGGGTTTCGGTCTATAACTGTTACTTTGTTTAAATGCCTGTAGTCTATACACATTCGCACTTCTCCGTTCTTTTTCTTCACTAGAAGAATCGGTGCTGAAAAGGGTGAAGTGGATTCGCGTATAATGTCGCCATCAAGAAGCTCTTGTACTATTCTCTGAACATGTTTTCTCTCAGTTGTTCGCATTGATCCTCCCTTATATCCGTCCCCACGTGTAGTTCATCCTACGTAAAGTAAATTCCTTCATTTTCTGCGCTTCTGTATTATCAACTTGACACTTCCATCCTCTTGTTATAATTTTATCCTTCTGAATTGATAATTCCGCATGTGATCAGTTTAAGACTGGTAGAAGACATTACATATCCTTGTCTGCTATTACAATTGTTCGCGGGAATACGTACTTGTGTCCTTCAGCTGTACGTACACTAAAATACACAAAAAGTTCTCCTTTGTCTTCCACATGGCAGACCACGTGTCCTGCATATCCTGGTGGTATAACAGTTGCATGTTTGGTTCAGATGTTAACCTTCTTACGGGGTGTCGCTTCGATTCCACTGGATGGTGAGTCTTTTTTCCTGAAAAATCTTAGCCGATTTGAATCCTTGTACACAACTACTTCCGGTGATTCTGTGAAAGGCTGTCCATCAATGATGGGTATGGATTGAACTATGTCTGGTACTATGTTGAATACTACATCCAGTTCTACTTCGTCAATTGCCAACTTGTGAACTCCAGTTTAGCCTAAAGACCTCAACCATCCATTACCGAAACCACGCAGAGTAACTGACTTGCTTTTGTTGAATGGTAATTCTAGTTGTTGTGCTTCGCAGAAGTTATTAAGATGTTCCTTCCTGGCAGTTGTGATTGTGACTCTTGTTGACGTTGAACATGCTGATATTGACGTTGTTGTGGTCGCTGGTTCCTACTTCCACTGAATTCGCCTCCATTTCGTCCTGCACAAGCCGATACTCGTTGACGTTTGTTGTCATAATGTGAGCGTGTATATCCCAATTTTCCAAAAATAAAACAACGAATGTTCGCCATTCCATCGTTGTGTTGATGCGTAGTATAGTAAGGCCACTTGTTCTTCTGAAAAGTACGATATAAATCGCGTTTAAGGGGAGTAGAAAGGTTTCGTGTCGCTAATTTATCCTCGATCGCCTTCAAAAATAATAAAAGAGACTGCGGCTTCTTGCATTCTCTGATAAGAGCAAGTGTTGAGTAGCGCCAGCTTCTCATAATAGTATTGCAACATGGGTTCATCCGGTTTCTTGTTGCGAGAAATCATAGCCTTCAACAACATAGCCTTCCATGTCTCCCAAGAATGATTTATTCCTTGCAGCGCTTTATACCATATTTCTGCATACCCTCTCCAGCGACATCTCACATACATGATGGTAGTTATTTCGTCCTATTTATGCATAGCGCCTAAAGTGAACGTACATACTGAAATTGAGGACTGTTGTTAGGTAACGCCATGTTGTAATGTTGTTCCAGGTTCGTAATCTAGCTAAACATAAACGTAATCAATATCCTAACTGTTCCAAAAGCTGTGCTGGTGTGATCCCAAAAGCTGAAAGTTAAAAATGTTCTGATCCCACTTCTGAAATGTAAAGAATACTAAAATTTATTAAAGAAAAGAATACTAAATTACATAATAGAAAACGGTTACAAATATCTCAAATAAATAAATAAATCTTCCAATCTTCAATCCCCGGATGGTCCACACTTCTCCCCACGAGCGCCAATAGTCTGCAAAAGATAAAAATAGATGAGTATATTCTCAGTGAGTACTTAGGATCCCCGTAAATGCTCCAGGCTCGAGCCCAACTTTTGGGATTAGGATAGGATTAGGTACCAGTCCCAGCCGCACTGTAGACTCTTCCTCAGCCCGCAAGCGAGGGTACAGCTGAACCGCAGAACAGCTCTTTCTCAACACCGCAGTGTGAGAGCAGCACTCATCTCCGCAGAGAATGAGATAGTCCCAGCCACACTGTAGACTCTTCCTCAGCCCGCAAGCGAGGGAACAGCTGAACCACAGAACAGCTCTTTCTCAACACCGCAGTGTGAGAGCAGCCACATACAATAACCACAAAACCATAGCACTCACCGTTTCACAAAGAAGTAAATGCACCAACTAGACGTCGTCGCTTCGAAAACACTAGCACAACTGACCGATAATCAAATGAACAGTCATTTAATAAATATACGATCATGTAATTCAATTTAAAGCTGAAATAAAAAATTAAAGAGAAGGAATTAAACATAATACTTGCATAATTCAAAATAGCGCTAACATGTTCTATTTACATTTTTCTTTTTAAAACGTTACTAATATTATTTTTATATGATTAGTTCTTTGATAGTGACATTTATCTGTCCGTTACATACATTTGAATAACTGCGTTTTGTTTGTTTAAAGCGTAAGCTCTGGGATTTAAATTATAGATAATTTTATAAATTTATCTATAAAATATATAGAAAAAGTATTAATGCAAATATATAGAAAATGTAGTAACCTCCAAAAAATAAAATTTAAAGGTATTTTCAAAGAAAAACTATTTTGAGCTTCTAGTAAAGTGCCATTTTCTGTTATCCGACTTTCACCAAAATCTAATGGGCTCTTTCCATTACAGAAAAAGTTCGAAATACAAGTTTTCTGAATGATAGTATTTGAGTTAGAGTGGAGGATCCACACACACACACACACACACACACACACACACACACACACACACACACACACACACACACACACACACATACACACAGACATCATCGTGAAAATGTTAAAATTGGATCTAGGGACCTTAAAACGTGGTAATTTACTAAAATCTCGACATGTGATTTTTAGCACGATCCCTATAATACCTCCCTTACCAAAGATAGCGGGAGGTAAAAAATTGTGTTCGTCTCATTTTTGTGTTATTTGCTTTTGTTTAAATTATGCTTAAAGTTCACGACTAGTACCGTATGTAATTATATCCAGTGTTTCATGATTCTATATTATACTGTTCGTTTAGTGCTAATTATTGCTCTATTAAACAAATTTTGCGCTACCTGTGTTATGGAGATCATCCTGTTTTCTAATGGTACTCCAAGTTCACGCCTAGCACCATATGTAACAATTCCGGTATTTTATTGTACTATAATATTTTGCTCATTTAGAGCTAATTATTGCTATAATAAACAAATTTTGAGCTACCACAGTTATGGAGATATTCCTGTTTTTCAAATGGTACTCCATGTTCATGCCAAATAGAAATGACCTGCGCAAATGTTCAGGAAATTAACACCCGTAGGGCCTATATTTGCGAACTACATTCTCGAGCTAAAAACTGTCACTTACAATTTGGGGTATAGTTTGGTTAACATTATTTGGAGATAGGTTTCGCAAGAGGATTAAATAAATTTATGAGGTGTTGGAATGTCATACTTACAAATAAAATCAGCGGTTAGTTAATATCAGTTGTTTATTTTAAAGTTTATTTTCTCAATTTTCATTAATATATTTAACATACTTAGCAATAAAATATGATTAAAATTTTGTTTGAATTAAGTCATTACCTACTATAACGACAATATAAAAATATATAAATTAATGAAAATGCACAACACTATCAAATTTTGAGAACTAAATTAAATAGTATATTATGATATAAGTGTATAAGCCGGCCATTAAAGCACGCGTGACAAGTTTAAAAGCGCGACGCGAAGCGGAGCGCTTTTAAAGGCACGAGTGCTTTAATGGCTCTTATACACATGTATCATACGCTATTTTTTATTATACCTGCACAATATGTTGGAAAAAAGAATCTAAAATTTTGATTTTGACGTTTTATAATTGTTTATGATATATGACATAACATCGTTTACACGGAGATTGTTTAGCATTTGTTGTTTACGTTACTATGCGGATTTGCCATTTCGCAATTTGTTGTTTATTTATTATAAAGAAGATTATATACATCAAAACTATCAAGATCCTTCTTAATTTAGACGGAAAACAAGGATAAAATGGAGAAGCATTCATCTAGTATACAAGAATTGGCTGAACAAGCTGAATTAAATACCATAAATAAAAAACTTACAAACATATTTCTATGCTGTCTATAACTCCATATGTAAAATGATGTACTGTTAGCGAAATACCAAAGAACTTTCTGCTAGTGGCTTCCTATTCTTCATCGTATACTTTCCCCATTAATAAATCCCAAAATTGTTCATTTGGGCGATGGAATATTTCTTGTATTGTCTTGTTCTCATTCTCATATGTCCCGTAGCCATTGTTGAGTGATTCTGGCAAAGAGGCACGATGCTAAATCAGGCCAAAATAGAATGTGGTTATTCCTATGTTACCAATAAATGAATAATTATTCCAATTTATGAAGACAATTTCCTTTGTAGGTGTTATACATGATTAATTATATTCTAACCTACAAACAGTGGCTTCACGCCTGGTGAATTTTGTTCAAAAATACTGCGCATGTGCCAAGCATATGATGTGAAATGTGTTACATTTTAATAGTGTACAAATGGTGGAATAGAAAATATATTATTTAAAATTCATCACACATTTATATGAATAATTGAAGTAAATCAGTAGGTATTGCTTATTTTCATTGACAATTATAAATAAACAAATTGTTAACGTTTGTTGTTGCTTAGCGACTTTAAAGCACGGCGTGTTTTAATCTTGAGATTAAGCACGCTTTTTAGTACGATGATCAGTGATTATGATGCAGGTATAATAAAAAAATTATTATCAATAGAAATAACTAAATTATTGTCTTTTATTATGTTTATCATTGTTTTGTTGTAATCACAATGGGTTTTAACCTATAAATTTAATAATTATGGAATTTTCACTGTTTGAAACAAATAAACATAAAAACTTAAACATCGCTGCAAAACTAAAAATCCTTTTAATGGTGTTACTTTCCAATATGGCGTTTTTATAAAAAATAGAACATCGTAACTCAAAACCTAGCAGATATAAAAACAATTGAGCATCGCTTTTTGAATGATCATAGAAAGTGTGCAAACCAAAATGTAGTGCTATTTAACATTTGGAAGTCATTCGCAAAAATAAAAACTGCAAAATTTACATTTTCGCCTATATCTAGTGACGTACGCATCTTACCTCAAATTCGTAACGATACACCACTTAAATGGTCGCCTAATGAGAAAACCTTTGCCCAATTTCACTGTCTTCGTATTTCTTACCGTTACGGAGATCCTAGTGATTAACATGATAACTTGGATAACTGTACTATACCTCTGAACTTGGAGTACCATTTAAACAAAAGCAAAACACAAAAATGAGAAGAACACAAAATTTGATTTGTACCGCAAAATGTAGCACATTATTAGCATTAAATTATAAAAATACACTTAGACCGTTTTTCTACTTTGGGATTCCAGCTTCACGGGCCTTATATATCACGGAGTTTTGTACAGAAACTTATGTCACGTCCGATTGCGTTCTCTCTCTGTGCACTACTCATCACCACGGCTCACGATACGCTGGTCGAGCTGTCCTTTTTGAGACACCATTATAAATTTTAAAAAAGGAAAGCAAATAAAGCATAAAGGGAGAAATATTTTCATCAATTTACCTGGTTTCGTAAACTGAATCTTAAACAAATTCTGAATTACGTTGCGTATACAGGTGACACTGAAAACCGGTCACTCAAAATATTATTAATTTATTTGCCTATAATTATTTTTTAATTCTTTTTATATATTTGTAAACTAGGCATAGGGGCTTACTAATCAAGATATATGGTAGCGTTTCCGGTTTAACCGAAAGTGACATTAACTTTCATATTTCAAATGGAACAACCTGTATATATTTATATATTTGGAATTACGAATTTAATTTTTATTGAAGAAATATTTTTAAAAAAGCGTGAGTGAAAATTATGAATTATTACCCTGCTAAACCATTATATCAGGCAAGCTGTGAATGTAGTTGAGGTTGAGACAATATTGACTAATATTAAAATTAATATTTGTTTAAATAGTATGTTATATTTGTAAGATCTAAGGTGAATTCTGTAATTTGTCGTGTTGATTTTAACAACCTGTTAAAAATTCAGCAATAACAATAGTAGACACTCAAATATTTAAAAGATAGATATTGAATTTAAGGGTTAAAAATGAAATACACTTGTTGTGTGATGATGCAGAATGTATTGTTTATTTATTTTATTTAAGTGGCGATCGATTTCGGACGATAGTCCATCATCAGACCGACGCTAAAATATATTACATTTTGTTAATAACAATTTTTACATATATATTGTACTGGTTATTTTGAGATATGGATATAATTTAACAAAAGTGTTACAAGTTATACAAACTTTATAATACAACGTACTACTAGAAAATGTAAATGAATTTTTAAGTATATATATATATATATATATATATATATATATATATATATATATATATATATATATATATTTAAGTTAGAGATAATTAAATATTTAATAAATATTATACTCTATAAATAAATATTTAACCATTTTATTGGATTTAAATTGTAGTAAATATTAAAGTAAAAGTTTTGTAAAATAGAAATGAATGGCAAGTATTTAAATAATTTATGATGAGAGGTTAAGTGCACATGTCAATAGAGAGAATAATAAATAATAAAAAATAAATAATAAATGAACTTACCGTCAAAATAGTAAAAATATATATCGTAGAATAATTTTAAATGTTAAAGACATCTTATATTGATGTCGAAAAATTAATGAAATTATAAAGATTACATTGATAAACGAAGAATTATAAAGATAACGTGTGTTACTTCCCAAGAAGGAAACCACAATGATTGAAAATGGATGAGGATGTAGATATTTATTTTTTTTTGTGGGGAAGTGGTAGGTTATTGTAAAGATGAAGAAAAAGCGTTGTGTTGGAATGTCGGTAAAGATTTAAATATATGCGGTTCAGGAAAGATTGTATTTTCATTTAACAAAATGACATCATTGGACATTTTGTGTTTTAATATTTCATATTTTTCTAGAAGTTCCAATTTTTTATAGGAAGTTTCTTGATTTAAAAGCTTAAGATTATTGGTGATGTCTATTTGATGATGTGTTTCGTCTATGTGGACCCATACAGCCGAAGAAGGTTTTTTTAAATTTCATTAAATCTTGTTTTTAAGTTACGTGTTGTTAATCCAATGTAAATTTTATTGCAGTTATTTCAGCTTATTTTATAAATTCCCGATTTTTCTATATGTGGTATTTTTGGTTTATTGTTTAATAGGTATGTGGCTATGGTATTGTCAGATTTAGATGTTATAGATAAATTGAAATTGTTAAAAAGTTTTTTTTTTTAATTTATTAAAGTGTTTGCTATATGGGATTGAAATGTAATGTGCTTTTGCTTTAACGTGTGGATATATTTCTTGTATAATTTTATTATTGTTTATATTATGAAGAATTTTATTTATATATTCTATTGGGTAATTGTTGTTATGACCTATTTCATAGATCGTTGTGAGTTATGTATTATAATTTTCTGTTGATAGAGGTATGAAATGTAATATATTGAAATAATATCGGAAAGCTGATTGTTTAACTGTTGGATTATGGTATGAATTGTATGGTATGATACAATCGGTTGCTGTGGGTTTACGATAAATGTTGTATTAATTTAATTTTGTTATTCGTTTTAGTTATTGTGAGATCTAGATAATTAATTGAATTATTTAGTTCTTTTTCTATTGTAATTTTAATTTGTGATAGGTCATTAATAAATATATGAAACTTTTCTATTTCAACATCGGAGCCGCTCCATAGACAAAGCACATCATCAACATATCTCACCCATAATATGATTTTGTCTGAGAATTGTGAATTCATTATTTTTTTTTGTTCTAAATCATCGATAAAAATGTTAGCTAAAATGCCACTAATGGGGCTTCCCATTGGTAGACCATTGTTTAAAGTATAAGTTTTGTTGTTAAATTGAAAAAAGTTTTGTTGTAGTGTAATTTTGAATAAATTAATGACATTGTTTATGTCTGTGGAGTTCAAATCGAAAACCGTTATGAATTCTGTGTCATTTTTAAGAAATTCTAAAAGAATATTAATTGTTTCTGTAGTAGGAATATTAGTGTATAAATTAACGATGTCGAATGATATCATAGTGAAATTGTTGTCGTTTAAAGTAGAATTAGTAATTTTTGTTATCAATTCCATAGAATTTTTAATAGAAAAGGGTGAAATATAATTTGAAAAATGTGTTAGTAATTGCTTGAGAAATTTGGAAAGTTTGTGAACTGGTGAGGATATTTCTCAATCAATTACTAACACATTTTTCAAATTATATTTCACCCTTTTCTATTAAAAATTCTATGGAATTGATAACAAAAATTACTAATTCTACTTTAAACGACAATAATTTCACTATGATATCATTCGACATCGTTAATTTATACACTAATATTCCTACTACAGAAACAATTAATATTCTTTTAGAATTTCTTAAAAATGACACAGAATTCATAACGGCTTTCGATTTAAACTCCACAGACATAAACAATATCATTAATTTATTCAAAATTACACTACAACAAAACTTTTTTCAATTTAACAACAAAACTTATACTTTAAACAATGGTCTACCAATGGGAAGCCCCATTAGTGGCATTTCAGCTAACATTTTTATCGATGATTTAGAACAAAAAAAAACAATGAATTCACAATTCTCAGACAAAATCATATTATGGGTGAGATATGTTGATGATGTGCTTTGTCTATGAAGCGGCTCCGATGTTGAAGTAGAAAACTTTCATATATTTATTAATGACCTATCACAAATTAAATTTACAATAGAAAAAGAACTAAATAATTCAATTAATTATCTAGATCTCACACTAACTAAAACGAATAACAAAATTAAATTAATACAACATTTATCGTAAACCCACAGCAACCGATTGTATCATACCATACAATTCATACCATAATCCAACAGTTAAACAATCAGCTTTCCGATACTATTTCAATAGATTACATTCCATACCTCTTTCAACAGAAAATTATGATACAGAACTTACAACGATCTATGAAATAGGTCATAACAACGATTACCCAATAGAATATATAAATAAAATTCTTCATAATATAAACAATAATAAAATTATACAAGAAATATATCCACACGTTAAAGCAAAAGCACATTACATTTCAATCCCATATAGCACACACTTTAATAAATTTAAAAAAATCTTTTAAACAATTTCAATTTATCTATAACATCTAAATCTGACAATACCATAGCCACATACCTATTAAACAATAAACCAAAAATACCACATATAGAAAAATCGGGAATTTATAAAATAAGCTGAAATAACTGCAATAAAATTTACATTGGATTAACAACACGTAACTTAAAAACAAGATTTAATGAAATTTAAAAAAACCTTCTTCGGCTGTATGGGTCCACATAGACGAAACACATCATCAAATAGACATCACCAATAATCTTAAGCTTTTAAATCAAGAAACTTCCTATAAAAAATTGGAACTTCTAGAAAAATATGAAATATTAAAACACAAAATGTCCAACGATATCATTTTGTTAAATGAAAATACAATCTTTCCTGAACCGCATATATTTAAATCTTTACCGACATTCCAACACAACGCTTTTTCTTCATCTTTACAATAACCTACCACTTCCCCACAAAAAAAAATAAATATCTACATCCTCATCCATTTTCAATCATTGTGGTTTCCTTCTTGGGAAGTAACACACGTTATCTTTATAATTCTTCGTTTATCAATGTAATCTTTATAATTTCATTAATTTTTCGACATCAATATAAGATGTCTTTAACATTTAAAATTATTCTACGATATATATTTTTACTATTTTGACGGTAAGTTCATTTATTATTTATTTTTTATTATTTATTATTCTCTCTATTGACATGTGCACTTAACCTCTCATCATAAATTATTTAAATACTTGCCATTCATTTCTATTTTACAAAACTTTTACTTTAATATTTACTACAATTCAGTGGCGGTGATTGATTGTTTGATGGATTAAAAATGTGTGAGAAAAAAATGCGCGCAGTCGATTTTTTTTAAATTTTCAAGGTCAAACGAGTTTTAATGCAAAGCAAGATAATATAAAGTTCTTCACAATGAAGCAAATTTAACAAATTCTTAAAAAAATTAAATAGGTTAGAAGTCAAAAACTAATAATTTATTTTATTGTTAAGAAAACAGTTACATAAATAATACATTAAAATAAAATATTAACAAAATTAAGAAAACTCCTAAACAAAAATTACATTGTCAATCTTAAATATTAAAAAACATTTTTAAATATATTTCTTTTGCGTCTTTATTTTTTCTAATAAATTTTACGAAATCATTAGAAGACATTTAGTAATTGAATTATAATTATGATGCGAGATGTAAGCATATAAGCAATAACTACAAAAACAGAAAATCTGAAAATACAATGTTGCGTTAAATTAAATATTATATTACTGAGTAATTGCTAGCTGGCTAGCTGCGCGGCATGAGCGTGTAGTGTGTAGCCTAGGCAGCAGCTATTGGATTCTCCCCACCACTCAACCGAGGCCAAGAAATTCTGAACCTCACCTATTATTCCAATGCTTTTATCTTGCTATTTTGCACTTGCAAGATTATATTTTTTATATTTATATAATTGAGAAGAACTAATAATGAAAATATTAGATGCAAAAGTAATCATTGTAATGATTTATTTATTTACCTTTTTTCTTAACAGGTCAATTAAATTATTCCCATTGTTGTAAATAGTTCGTACTGTTGCTTTGTCTCTTGGTTGTTGGTATTTGTACATTTCTACAATTCATTGATTAATTGTTTATAAATGTTTAATTTAAATAATTGTGACAAGTAACAGTAGGTACAATTAAAATAGAAATAAATAATAGGTTCAAATTTATGAAAACATAAAAAATTACAACAGTAACAATAACTAGTAATTATTAAATCGTTTTTACAAAAACTAATTGAAAATAGTACAAATATACTTGTTTGAAGCAAGCATTTTCTGTTGTAAGCGCTTACGTCCGCTCCGCTCAGAACGTGCCGTCTCCCTCGCACTTATGTATTGCCTTATTATTGTCCATGAGGACAGTATAATTTGGCCTCTTTGTGTAAGTTCGCGTGAAAATAACAATATTTGCATGGTTATTTGGCATATTATAGTAACAATAATTGTTTGAGAGTTCAAATATTGTAAATTTGTATTACTTCAATACATTTTAAGTGAAAATTAAATAATAAAATTTTACAAATGTTTTGAATTTAAGAGGTGAGGCCTGGCCTCACTTGCCTCACCTGACGCACCGCCACTGCTACAATTTAAATCTAATAAAATGGTTAAATATTTATTTATAGACTATAATATTTATGAAATATTTAATTAGCTCTTATATATATATATATATATATATATATATATATATATATATATATATATATATATATATATATACTTAAAAATTCATTTACATTTTCTAGTAGTACGTCATATTATAAAGTTTGTATAACTTGTAACACTTTTGTTAAATTATATCCATATCTCAAAATAACCAGTACAATATATATGTAAAAAATGTTATTAACAAAATGTAATATATTTTAGCGTCGGCCTGATGATGGACTATCGTCCGAAATCGATCGCCACTTAAATAAAATAAATAAACAATACATTCTGCATCATCACACAACAAGTGTATTTCATTTTTAACCCTTATCAACATGCAGAACAACCTGGAGAGATTTATCAATTATAAGATATTGAATTTGTTCTCGGCTACAAATTTTAACATACTGTTATTCTTACGTTTTTGTTTTCGTACCTTATTTCTTCAATAGAAATTCACTTCAAGCATGCCGTTAAATTCGTAATTTTGCGTAGATTTCAAATACATAAAAATTCATAGGGTGTACTATTCGAAATATGAAAATTAATGTCACTTCCAGTTAGTATAGAATTGCTACCATCATACCAAAATTTTAAAAAAATTATAAATAAAAATTTTGATGCTGAAAAAATTGCAGCAAATTAAATCAACTACATTACACAGCATGCGCACGATTAAGTTAGCAATTTAAAAAAGTCGTTGTTTTAAAAATCATGATTGGTATATGCTTCCAATAAATATTTAATATTTTATCATATTACATACAATTATTGATTTGTTATTCCAAAAATATAATAACACTAACATAAAAGGGTTTCAATGAAAATTTAGAGATCTCCTTCATACATCATTTTTCCGCTGCCATTTTGAAATTTTATATAAGAAACACTGTTGCCATGAGGCTATCTTTTATCCGTCTACTTTGTAATTTATACGCGTTGAATGGTTTTTCGATGGAACACGTATTACATATTACCGAGACGGGCCTGGGAATAGCAGTAGCAGGCAGAGCACTAAAGACTTGTGGGACCTCGCTGACGCCAAGAGCTGCAGGCCAACAGAGTCATGCAGAATGTCGATGTGCCGACTGCCGACGCAATATCAGAAATCGTAATTGCACCGGAGCCATGTGTGGAGAATGGGGCACGAGATGGTAAAAGAATACGGATTATTTATGGTTATTACGTGAATTTTACATTAAAAATTTGCTGATTTTAAATTTTAGGGTTATAACGTAGTTACATACACGATCTACTTAGAATAGGATTTTATACTAGGTTCATACTTTATACTCTTTTACTAACAAAGTAAAGATTTTATTAAAATATCTCTACAATAGTAGCATTCGATCTGAAACAATTATTAATTATCAGCTTCCTTAATTTGATAGTTATTATTGACTTGACATATACATAACTGAGGAAAAGTGAGTTAATTTACAGTTACGACTTAAATGAAAAAACTTTAACACACTGACTGCAGGGGTGATTAATCTATGACTACAATAACAAATTCATTTGTTTTTTATTTATACAAATGTATTTTTAAATGGTAGTCATTGTAATTACTTAGTTAGGGTAACTAAAATCACAAGTAAATACATTAAAATGATGTATTTATTAGGTGTCAAACAGAATTTATTCTCTTACGCAACCGACGTTTCGGTACATGATTGTACCTTCATTTGCATCTACAAACATTCTAAAAACCATGTACATAGTGAGTGCATACAACAATAATATGGACAATTATCACACTTACACCTAAAATCTTATAAAAAATTTACATATTCTAATACGTAATATAACAAGTGATATGATTATCATTGATGATATTTTCGAGTGAAATGTGCTGCTTTGGTTTCACGAGCAATATCTTCGAATATTAATCATATCACGAGCTTATATTTAATGAGAGAATATAATAAATTTTTGTGACACATTACGTGTGCTGCTAACCTAACTTTTAATATATTGTATGACACCATGGTTAATTTGACAATTATCTTATTATTTGCATCATTGTTGATATCAACCCAACGATTGTCGCACATTTTTACACTCAAAATTAACTGTCAATGGCAAATAAAGAAAACAAATCCCTCAGTAACGAATATAAATAACGTGATAATATCTTTGTTTTTTATCATCGCTGTGATAGACATGTAACTATGGAGACTCTGAATGTTGGTTGGCGGAAAACATGTCACGTGACTCATGAATTATATTCTCATACGTAATATAACAAGTGATTTGATTATCATCGATGATATTCTCGAGTGAAACCGAGTTGCAGATTTCACGAGTCCGAAGGACGAGTGAAATGTGCAGCTTCGGTTTCACGAGCAATATCTTCGATTATTAATCATATCACGAGCTTATATTTAATGAGAGAATATAATGAATTTTTGTGACACATTATCTGTGCTGCTAACCTAACTTTTAATATATTGTATTACAACATGGTTAATTTGACAATTATCTTATTATTTGCATCACTGTTGATATAAACCCAACGATTATCGCACATTTTTATATTCAAAATTAACTGTTGATGTCAAATAAAGAAAACAAATCCCTTAGTAACGAAAATAAATAAGGTGATAATTTTTTTGTTTTTTATCATCGCTGTGATAGACGTGTAACTAGGGAGATTCTGAATGTTGATTGGCGGAAAATATGTCACGTGACTCATGAATTATATTCTCATACAAATACATTCGTTTTTTTACATTCAATTTCACACATTTATTTATTCTTTGTTTAACATCCATGACTGGTAGTATTTACTCAAAATTTTACTCACCCTAACTAATTTATTACCATGTCTACCATTGCAAAATACATTGGCATGACTAAAAATAAACGAATTTGTTATTTTAGTTATATCTTAATCACCCCTGATTAAGAGTAGATCAATGTGTTTAATGTGTTTGAGTCGAAACTATTTGTATCAATTTAGGTAATTATATAAGTTCTCACTGACTGATTTCTAAAAGTTTTATTATACCTCATTAAAAATCCAATCAAGTAGTATATATATATATATATATATATATATATATATATATATATATATATATATATATATATATATATATATATAAGGTGGGCCTAGGAACATTCACTGCCAACAATTCACCGCAAAAAGTTCACCGCGTAACATTTATCTCTGAATGATGATGCTAAGGACTGTTTGTATTACATTAATATAGGATAAACCAATGATACTTAAAGAGTGGTTTTCTTTGTAAAATTGGATGTTTTTATTGAAACAATTCGATAAAACGCTGCACTGGCGATCCACCGGAAACCAATCACTCCGCTTCGCGCCGAGTTGGCTCCCATCGATGGATAACATCCCTAACTTTTCAGGGACGGCATGCACTATATTAGCCGTGGTTTTAACTGGGATAAAGGAAGGGCTGGAATTCAATGTTGGACAAAAATTAGTCCTGTTGAACTTTCCGCGGGGAATTGTGTACGGTGAACTTTCCGCGGTGAATTGTGGGCGGTGAATTTACCAGATCCCGTGTAAGATGCCAATAAGGGTATACGTTTGGAAGTCGACAAATATCAAATTAGTCTCTCTCTATAGTTATTTCAAAATAATTTTGTAAGGAGTTTGAAATTTTTAAACAATAATAAAAAGCTGAATGATATTCATTTTTATAATTTTAATCAGAAACATGCAAAATCGTATAAAAAACAAACAATTTCAGATGTAATTCATTTATAATAAATAATGCACTGAATATAATATATCAAACTGAACATATTGTTTTTGTGCTTATCATATGTATGGAGAAAAATTGCCAATCTTTCGAATAATTAATAATAATTCGAATTAAAAATTAGTTTTTTGTACTTATAGCGATATTATTAATTTGGTACGTACCTTAATTACTCGGATATAACTACGTATATTCTTTCTGTACAAATATTACGACAATATGATAATTTTCTGAGTATTGTTGCTTATAAACTGCAACTGTAGTAAGTCATTTCCTAACCACTAATTGTTAATAATGAGAATTAATATGTGAATAATGTTTATACACAAATAAAACACTACACATTTTGTCATGTATTGAGCACTAAAGAATTCATTTGTATTGTTCACAGTTCACATCCAAAATCCAAAGCCGACTACATATATGAAACTGTACGATGTGTTTAGTAGGCACGCGTGCGTGTTTTCTGAACTGGTCACTTCATGTCAAAATTAATTTCGTGCAATGTCAACAAAGTTTTTGTACGGACTACGGACATATAATCACTGTGAGATAAAATTTAGTGAGTTGTATACGGTTTATGCTGTGTAGGTTATACATATTTAATGTGATTTATTCTGTATAAAATACAAACTGGTGTATGTTGATTTGTAGCTTTATTTCAGTTTTAATCTGAATAGATCCAAAGCACACTAAATAAAGAATAACATTTATTAAGATGTTAATATAAGGCAGCATACAGTAAAATACATGATTTATTAACAGCTAGATGCATTAATATTGAATTGCGAAAGATTTGCAAAATGTCATTGAGTATTGTACTGTAGCTGGCGAACGTGAACCATGCGGAAGAAGGATAAAAGAAAGTCTTGAGATGTAGTTGTGAAGACTGGTTGGAAGGAGAGCCAGGAACGAGGTGTTGAGAAGAATAGCAGAAGAAGAATTATGAAAGAAATAAGAAAGAGGAAAGCTAACTGGATTGGACATATTTTAAGGAGGGTGGTATAGGTGCGGAAAATTATAATTGAAGGGAAAATACTTGGGGAAAGAGGAAGAGAACGTTTAAAATTTAGAATGTTCACTGAAATTAAGGACGGTGATGGACAGAATTACGAGAGAGGCGCAGTACAGATTAGTTTGGAGACAAAATTTCCGTTGAGACCAGTTTTAGGACAGAATTTATTCAATGATGATGATTTATATATTATTAATATTAGAATATTTATTATTTAACGTCCGACTGGTATGTTGTTATTATCATAACAGCCCTGCTTTCATGGTAGTTATACAGGGTGTTAACGCTAAGGTGCGAATATAGAGATTTAGCATGGGATTTTTTGCAATTTCCTGCTCTCCTGTTCATTTTATGGCAAGAACTGTAGAGTGCTAAGTTGTTAAAAATTAAAAGTTGTACAAAAAATTGTTTTTACATTTTTTATTATGTTTCTAATTTTTTCACAATTTAAAAAAAAATTAAAATTTCACTTATATAGCCATGTCACTTTTTTCTTTTTTTCTGGTTTCATGGATTATTTATAAACGTCAAGCGTTACTTTGACTATGGGAAAGAAAAAATTAAATAATGAATGTTTATTTGAATGAGGAACCTATCTAAAGAAATAATATGATGGACATAGTTACAAAAGAATACGGAATTTATTTTCCATATGTCAAATTGACGTTTAACGTTTATAAAAAAATAATTTATGAATTCTAGAAAAAAAATCTGATGTGGCCAACACATGACCTCCCGTCAATTCAGTGTTTGAAATAGCAATGAACTTTAAGTAAAGTATCGCTTCCGGTTGAGCGTTCGTAAACAAAATCTAATTTGTTGTTCCAATAAATAGAAAAGTATGTAATACCAAATTTTGGATTATATTTTATTAGGTTTTTTGTCGAAAATCTGTTAAGAGCTCCAAATTAAGTACCACTTCCGGTTTATCATATAGGTATAAAATCTAATGTTGTTTTAAATTATACACGTGTTTTAAATACGAAATTTGAGAAGTTTTAGATCATGTTTTAATATATTTTTTCAAGAAAATCTGTTTATAGCTTACTGTAAAGTAGTACTTCCGGTTTATCATTTTAAAAAACATCTAATATGTCGTTCTCATTAATATAAAAGTCTTAAATACTAAATTTAAAAAGTTTTGAATTGTATCAATTTATTTTTCACGAAAATCTGTTCAGAGCTTCAAATAAAGTATCACTTCCGGTTTATCAATTTTAGCCAAAATCTAATATATTTCTTCCCGTTATTTAAAAGTCTTAAATACTAAATTTGACAAGATTTGGTTATATCATAATATATTTTTTACGAGAATCTGTTCAGAGCTTCAAGTAAAGTATCACTTCTGGTTGATTAATTTTAACCAAAATCTAATACCGTATTTCTTATGATATAAAAGTCTTAAATACTAATATTGGTAAGTTTTAAATTATATTTTAGTATAGTTTTTCATTAAAAACTGTTATGGGCTTCAAGTGAAGTATCATTTACATTTATCCAATTTTACCCAAAATATAATCAACACGTTATATGAATGCAGCAAGCTTAAATACAGAAAATAGATATATTTGGAAGTTTGTTATAAGAGTTATCGTGGACGAAAAAATCGTCACACACACACACACACACACACACACACACACACACACACACACACATCATCGTAAAAATAGCAAAAACATGTGCGGATCCTAATTCGTGCTTATTTACTGAAAACTCAGCATCGAATTTTTGGCACGATTACATTACCTCTTTTACCTACGGTATGACGGGAGGTAATAAAAGAAGTGTCATGGCTATTGCTACTAATAAACCGAAATTTTGAAATTTACTTTTAAAAATAATAAAAAATATAAAAACTGTTCTGTATACAACTTTTAATTCTGTTCAACTTTGCACTCTACTTTTTTGACTTCAGGCGTTATTGTCCTGTGATACCTTAATTACTAAAATGTTCTTCATTTAACTGGTATAAAATGAAAGTTTAGTGTGTTTTTGTTTTATTTATATATATATATATATATATATATATATATATATATATATATATATATATATATATATATATATATATATATATATATATATATACAGGGTGTTTCCTTTAAAACAACCAGCGCTTTTTTGGGCGAACTAACAATTTTAGAGAAAAATGTTTTATACCAAAAATGATCAAGATTAAGGGGATAATGTAGCAAAAGTAACAAACCGAATATTTAACCAGTGGTTCTCAAACGGTAGAACAAAATAATATTTTTTTAAATGGCACCCTATATAATTTTTTAGCCCTTTAAATAGAATATTATTTTCTGATTTCAACGATATAAGTATAGCATAGGGTTGTATAACAATTATTCCGAGAAAAATGGTATGAAAAACTAGAAATAATGTAATAAAAAATGGGTTTACTACTAGCGTAACTAAGCTACAGACGTATCAATCTTAACATTATTTTTAATACCATTTTTCTCGAAATAATTGTTATACAACCCTATATCATATTTATATCGTTGAAATCAGAAAAAAATTCTCTATCTAATGGGCTAAAAAATTATATAGGATACCATTTAAAAAAATATAATTTTGTTCTGCCGTTTGAGAACCACTGGTCGAATTTTTGGTTTGTTGTTATTAATAAATTAGCCCCTTATTCTTGATCATTTCTTGTATATAACATTTTTTTCTAAAGTCATTAGTTCGCCCAAAAAAGCGCTGGTTGTTTTAAAGGAAACACCCTATATATATATATATATATATATATATATATATATATATATATATATATATATATAATATATAATATATATATATATATATATATATATATATATATATTATATATTATATATATATATATATATATATATATATATATATATATAATATATAATATATATATATATATATATATATATATATATATATATATATACCGGGTGGCGCTCGAAATCCGTTACATAGGTATTTAACATGGGAAAACCGTTTTTGCTAGCGCGTTGCTCCCTAAATTATTTTAGAAAGAAAATCTTCAAATAAAAGTTGTAGAACATAAAATTCTGCATGTAAATCAGTAAACAAAATGCATTTCGTATGTTTAGTAACTTCAGAAATTGAATATAATTTTTTTTTAAATTTCAGTTTAATAGTCTAGCCCCAATTAAAAGAAAGAAGATAAACAAATGTGTTGATTTAAATGTCAAATATTGTGATTTTTTGTCCAGAAAAATGAGTATTTGAACAGTATAGAAGAATTAAATTATTATTCTGCTTCAGAATTTTACGTTATGATAATTTTATTAAAAAATTAAATTGTAAATAAATTTTTATGACAGATAAACACACGTTTGTTTGTTAAGCTTTTTGTTAATTCCATGGCTATCACTGCTTTTGAGTAGATTTTCGACATTTTCATACCTAATTTCTGCTGCTACAAAGCATGCAAAATTAATTTTGCTTATTGATTCAAATGCAGAATCATATGTTCTACAACTTTTATTTGAAGAATTTTTTTCTAAAATAATATGGGGAGCAACGCGCTAGGAAAAACTGTTTTCCCGTGTTAAATGCCTATGTAACGGATTTCGAGCGTCACACGGTATATATATATATATATATATATATATATATATATATATATATATATATATATATATATATATATATATATATATTCATATTCATTCAAAATCGCAAGCTTCATTTTTAATACATTTTATTGTCATAAATATGCAATTTTTAAAAACATCAATTGAATCTTTTTTCGTATAACATTTTAAGAACTAATTATTTTCAAAGGTCATTACCTAAAGAATAAATTTAGTAGCTACAATTTAATAGGTATTTTATTAGTTTAGAAACAAATGGAACAGATATCTATTTGTTTCACGATTTAAGTGGATGAATGTATTATGTATGTATATAATCAATTTCTTTTCGAGGCCTGAGTATCTAGTTGCGAATCTGGGAATCCGAATTTGATTCCCACCTACACTAAAACCATTTCGAATTTTAAATGGCACAAAAGTAATGCCCGTTTTGCACTCTCCACGCCAGTAATGAGCGCCCGTGAGGTGACGCCTTGTAATACTTACTACGTTTACTTGCAGTTTTGAAAATGGTTTTAGTTTAAGTCAAAATTACACGAAACTGTATACATGCAATACAGGTTTACAGACTGATTTGAAACCAGTTTCGGCACATGCGCAATTGGCTAATGTAAGTGACAGATCCTCTCCACTTCAAATTCTTCGGTTTGCCATTATTCCAACTATTTTCTACTTTATAATACCATTAAGCACTAAACTACACAACTGTTAGTTTAACACCAAATAACACAAAGTAACAGAAACGTTACGCTATATATGCTTGCCCAATATCCAAATTGAGTGGGGACTTATGAAATTGACGTCACACAACACACATTCTCTCCTCTAGTACTTCAAGTCTTTAGAAAAAGACGACAGGTTCAAAGAAAGAGATAGTTTTGTATTACCAAGGCCTCTCTTCTCGTCTCAACTAGGGTTTCAACGTATAGTCCTAATCCGATTTGATATTTGTTGTTTTATTTTGCGGTGGTGTTTGACGTATCTATGAGTAATCAGTTTTGTTATACTTATGATTTGATTGCTGAAGATAAATTCTAAAAAATAATATTACCGATACACAAAACTATCCAACACATGTAAATACTGTTTTAGATTCTATCTAAGAGGTCATGGTCGTACTTTGGTGTCTCTATCTTCAAGCTTGTTGTCTTTGTCGTAAAGGTTACTTCATAACTCAGTAGATGGCAACAGTAATATTCTAAAACCATAAGTCCCCATTATAAGTGTTCTCGTGAGTAGTTGAAACTAGTCAAGTCAAACCCATGAATTTTATTTTTTGTTTGAGATAACTCAAAACCGTTTTGACACTGCACATGACGTTTTCGAAACTAAAAATGTTTTGAAAACAGTTTTGAAAACTACATGTGTACTCAGTAACTATTTGTTTTTAATTTAATATATCATAAATTCAGAAACATATTTAATACGATTAAAAATATAATAGTTGTCAAACATTATTTTTACATTACGAAATTTGCTTAATTCTTTTAACGCCTCTAGGAGTGGCAATTACCCTTTCTCGTAGAATAGAATATCTTAAGATAAAATATATAGAATATGAATTAAATCTCATCTTCACGTACCAAAGTTAATAAAAAAATACATTTATACCCAAAATTTACAAATGATGCGAGATGTTATTGTCGCGTGAATTTGAGCAGTAGTGTATAAATATTGTGAATAAAACTATGTATAAGTCTTAAAAACTAATTTACAGACGTTGTATGGTATAAATCAAGTTTATTGATCAAAAAATATTATCCAATAAATACGCAGTTAAAATTAATGACGTTCCGGTATGCAACCACTGAACGAAATATGAAACCCGAACGCTTTTGTCCTATATCACAACATAGGAATTTCCGGCGCTCGATTAGAGACAGTTATACTACTTTACTTCTAGTGCATTTCATTATTTCAGGTTTGCACTTAGGGATATTTCAAAGGTGTGTCACTGTTTGTACTGTTGTACTGCCATATTCATCTTAGTTTTAATTTTTAAATAACCTGTTTACGTGAGTGAAGGGGTGACGTATTTATAAACTTTTCTTAATAATTTATTGTGATCGCCTAGTTTTGTAATATTTCTAAAAATTTTAATGAAAAATTTGTTTCATGATAATGATCAGCTGTTCATAACAGTTGATTGGTGAAGACGGCAATGAAAAAAATTAGTTGAATTAATTGCAAGAACATACTGTAAGATTAGCTTTTACAATTTAGCAAAAAAGCAGACAGAATGTTTGGGTGGAGCAAATATAAGAACATCTCTTAATAAATTATTTTATTTATGCATTAATGATAAATGATTATTAAATATTGACCTATATTTTTAATTTTTCCTGTACACTAATCTTTTTTTACTATATTTGTGTTTTTCTTACTGTCTTTCGATTCATTTTATTTTTATTTTGGAATCTAATACTCGTATAATCAAAACAAGAATTCAAAATTTGCGATTTTAAAATCCGGAGATAGAGCAGTATGGCGGTCTCTTATAATTCGCGCAAATTGAACCTTAAAGCGAGTTGCCGTTTATATTTAGTTCAGTGTATGTAACTCATTAGAAATAATTTTGGATAAATGATTACATTACAGCATTATCCGAGGTTAGTACTAGTGACAGTTTAATTTAAAATAAACAAATATGACATCAGCACGCCACTATATTGTGTAATGTGTCAAATGCAATGGCATAGGCCATTTTAATTTAAAGTCCCGCGAATGTATCCCATTCATCGCATAAGTTGACACGGCGAGTCAAGGACATCCTCGGTGCTAGCTGGGCATCAACAGCATAGCACGCAAGCCGAGAACAAATGAGCTATTTGTGGCAGATGACGATCGCAAAATGGCCGAACGATTCGAATTATTACGCATTTTGCGTGATTATGTTATTGTCGTGTGAATGGGGCCCTAATGAATTGAGGAGATCCGAGCGTGTTTGGATCGAGAATGGAGAGGGAGTAACCGCAATTGTTTACATGTTCATGGATGAAGGATATATAAGATAGACTGGCAAGATTAATTAGCAGCCCTTAGTATAGCTTCAAAATTATAATTAATTAATGAAAAAGATCTTTCTCTTTAATTATTTCAGACACGAGATGCTGAAATATCTTTTATACTCCATAATAATATGCACCATCCTATAAATATTTTTTATACTTTAAATAATTATGTGGATAACGACACTTCGACTGTCATCAATATTACTAAACATAAATAAAAAAACATGTAATATAAAATGCAATAAGTATAAACAATTATAATCAATACAAGCGTGCATAATGTATCACAGATGCTACGCAGATACTTTACGGTTTACTTACAGAATGATAAAAATCTGCTTCAGAAAATTTAACAGTAAAAAAACAGTTTTTTGCAGCATTTTTTCCTTATTTTTTAAATAAAGTCTTTCTGTAAACAATTAACTTACTTAGTTTACTCTTACATACTATTGTGTAACAGATTTAAGATAACTAAAACTAATATAATTACCCCTTAACCTTAAAATTAATTTTAACAAAAACTATATAGAGTAAAGTCGGTGAATGTGGAATACCATTTTTATTTCATTGAAAAAAACATGCGAGAAGATGGCGGTTAATCATCAAATATTGTATATAGGTCATTTAAAATGTACTTTACAAAATAGTAACACTTTCAGGTTGATTATCTAAACTGATTCATTTATAAGAGCAATTTTCTTCAAAATTGAGATTTTTACACCTGTTGAAAAAGGGACGGTAATGTGGAATACCATAGTGCATTAACATGGAATATATACCACATAACCTCATCTTCTTAAAATTATTTATTCCTTCTTATCAAAAATATAAACAAAAATAAAATGAGTATGCTATTAGAATGTAACAAAATAAACTATATTATTCCGCACTGCCTTCTGCATGTTTGCTTCTTGCTAGGTATGCTTTTCTGGTACATATTCCTAAACCAAGAACAGTTATCTATTCATATTATAACATTTTCGCTAATTTGAAATATTCCACACTGGAATACCCCTCGGTATTCCACATTAGCGGATTTGTTCACATTAAATTCCCGCCATCGAATTTCATTTAGGAATTAGTTTGAAAAATATTTTTTAAATCTAGCCTACATCCCCAAACCCCTATCCATACTGCAGTTGCAAAAAATCGTATTTTCGACCATACAATCAGTAATAAAACTACGTATCTCTACACTTGCTTAAAAAAGCTCAGCAGGCACTCATATTATTTTTCAAGGATTTTGATGTTATGCACAATGTAGTTAAGTTGGTGGCTCTATGTAGGTAATAACTTCCTTACACACGTGCATTTGTGCCATTAGATCACAGATGTCGTGTACCATTTTTTCAAAAAGCGCCTATTCCACATTAGATGACTATTCCACATTCACCGACTTTACTCTACGTATTTCGAGAACTATATTCTCATCATCAGTAATACAACAAGGGAAAGTTAAACAGAGTAGTCAAAATTACTCAACATGTCAACCATGCCAGAGGTCCTAACAACTCTGAAAAACAAGGGAGAGAACTTGGATTATATAGGTATGGGAGTCACAGGCGAATGATTACCTATAAACTAAGATAATTTTCGTCCAATAATGAGTCATTAAATTTTAAATCGTCCAATAAAATTTAACTTTGTAATAAATTGAAAAGTTTTGAGTTTGGTATGGGACCGAGATCTGCGTTCATCAAATTATTTTTATATTTATTTATTATTAAACTCTCGTATGCATCTAAATATCTATCATTATTAATATGTTTTAAAAGTTTAATATTAGATTTAAGATGTTTTGTTTTATTTACACTCGTACATTTTATGCACGTTGTATGATCTATTTTTCTCTTTTCATACACAGGCGATTGTAATTTTAATATTCTATGCCTTTCGTTAATGTAGGTATTGTAACGTATTTATTTTACAGGTTCAGAAAATTAACCTTATAACGACAAAGTTATTCTCCTAGTTGCCTGCGCCAGAGTTTTGTTACGCTCGAGTAGGCGGAAAAAGAAAAAAAAGAAGATAAAAACATTTTGCCGATCAATCTGTCAATTTTGTATTTTCCTTTCAAGCAATGTGTAATATTTTATATTAATAAAATATATTCCGTTACAACTGACGCCCAACTTTCTTGTTATACTCTCCTCTTTTGGCTTCTATATGGCGACCTCGCATGGAAGGCAACATTTTTCTTTGGGCGGCTACGATTCCTCTTCGGCGCAGTCGGAGTTGGAATCTCTTCGTTTCGGCCAAAGAAAGGTACTAAATCTGAAACATGAAATCTACATATCTTGGCTTTAGTGTGCGGATCGGATAAGATGTATAAGATGATAAGACTCGGAGAAACAGATTGTAGAATCTCATAAGGACCATCCTTTCTTGGAGCCAGCTTGGCAGAAAGTCGTTTCGAAGCTGAACTCAAGACGTAAACAAGGTCATTGGGCTTGAAAACCTTGCAATTACCTCTCAATTTATCAGCATAAAACTTCGAATTGTCTAGATTCAATTCAGTTTTCTCTTTTGCTTAAGTTAGAGATTCACTCAATATTTTCAAATTATGGTGTTATGACAGTCACAAAATTTTCAGAGTCGACAACTTTTCGTGAGTCGTGGATTGGATCATATGATGCTCGTATTTCTCTGCCTAAGAACTATTCACGTGGTCCGTCAACTACGAGATATTAAAATTGCACTCAATATAATTATTATTTACTGATTATGTTACATTAATTATAAAACGTATGACATTTTTATATATGACATATATCAATTGATTATTTTTTAATAAGTTACTATAGAAATATACATAACAGTTCTCCCAGGCTTATAATCTTGAATCTTGATATAATTTCTAATGTCTAAAATAATCGGGCGGTCGACGAATTCTAGATGACCTTCGTAGATTCTGATTTTGGGAATATTGAGTAGACGGGTGTATAGAAGTAGGCTCTTTGTCCTCCACTGGATCTCGTAGAGTCGGTTGATTCGGGATGTAAATTATTTCGGGTTGAGTTTGATTAGGTTTTTTCGACCGATTTCGTGTGTCATGCTGTCATCACTTGTTTGCTCCTTTAACTTTTTTGTCGATAGAGCAATCTCGATGTTTTGTTTTTCATCGACTGGCGGTTGTTTTTCCACATCTATCTTTTGTTTTTCGTCAATAAATGGTTGTTTTTTCACAGCCATATTTTGTTTTTGATCGACTGGTGGTTGTTTTTTCACAACTGTCATTTGTTTTTCTTCTCGACTTGTTGATGGTATTTGATCGTCGATTGTTATGAAATCGTAGATTGTCTCTTGTTTTTCTTTTATTTTTAGAGTGTTTAGTTGACGATTTGTTTGAGCGTTGATTGTATCACGACTGTTTGATGTTTTTATTTTTTCGCGGGAGATTCAAATTCGTTTTGGTTATTTTCTGCTAATTGGCGTTTTTTTTTGTTGTTTCAAAACATTCCAAGACACTTTTTACACTTTTTAAAATTTCAGGGTCACAAACATCATTTGTTAAGTCAGGTCTAAATAAATAATCGCTAGTGCTGTCTGTTTTTTCGTTGTTTTCGGCAGGGATCTCTTCTTTATTTTCTGGATTTTGGATGAAATATGATTTAGAAAGTGCTATTTGCAATTTGTTATAATTACGTGATTCTATTTGTAACTGCTTTTTGAAATCTTTTATTTTTTCATCCTTATTAATTTCATGTGTATCGGAATTTTTACACGCTGTAGCACACCGTTGTAATCCTGTAATACGCTCGAATTTGAAGCAATTTTTTAACTTTGGTTGTTGCTGTACGTATTTGTGGCGGATGCCGATGGTTTTACGACCGTTTGAGTAGCTGAGCAACCGGGTTTTGAATTTGAAGCGATTTTTTGACTTTGGTTGTTGTTGTACGTATTTGTGGCGGTTGCCGATGGTTTTACGACCGTTTCAGCAGCTGAACAACCGGGTTTTGAATTTGAAGCGAGTTTTTGACTTTGGTTGTTGTTGTACGTATTTGTGGCGGTTGCCGATGGTTCTACGACCGTATCAGCAGCTAAACAACCGGGTTTCGAATTTGAAGCGATTTTTTTACTTTGGTTGTTGTTGTACGTATTTGTGGCGGTTGCCGATGGTTTTACGGCCGTTTCAGCAGCTGAACAACCGCGTTTCGAATTTGAAGCAATGTTTTGTGTTTGTTTGTTATTGCATGTGTTTTCCTCTTCGTCGTCAATTTATTATGTACTAGAGATTAAAATTGCACGCAATATAATTATTATTTATTGATTATGTTACATTAATTATAAAACGTGTGACATTTTTATATATGACATATATCAATTGATTATTTTTTAATAAAATACTTACTATAGAAATATACATAACACTAGGTAAGGTTGTATTGAAATTATTTGTCTATAACCTGTTTTAATTTCATCCATTGAAAATGAAGTAGGGGCTCCCCCTCCTCGAAAGGTGTCTTCATGAACCACTATCAATGCATTCAAATTTTGTTTCGCTTCTGGAGTTAATTCCAGGCCCATATCATCACGTAACTTGTGTTCATTTACTCCTAGCAGTTGTTTGTTTTTAGGTAGTACATTTTAATTAATAAAGTTAAACTTTATATACGGTTTATTAGCGACAAACCATTTGTTCTCCTAGAAGTTGAGAACTATTCTCGCTTCTCCGAAAAACCGTGTTCCTAATAGAATATGGTCGCTTTC
This sequence comes from Harpalus rubripes, assembly GCA_963082715.1. Taxonomy (NCBI): domain Eukaryota; kingdom Metazoa; phylum Arthropoda; class Insecta; order Coleoptera; family Carabidae; genus Harpalus; species Harpalus rubripes. Next base: position 28,288,304 of record OY720450.1, read on the forward strand.
AATTTCAGGTAAAACAATAAAAGTAGTCTTGGAGAATTGTTTTACTATACCGTCGTCCATCTGCGAATGATATTTTCGCTTTTGGTTCAGTGAAAACATTATTTGTTTCACATAACAGGTCAAACATTGTAGTACCCGCTAAGTTTACATGAGCACCTGAATCTGCAAATGTTACACCATGAGCACCTGCTATTTTAATTAGTAAAAGAGATCTTCTTCTATTTCTAGAACTGAGTGCTGGAATACTGTAAAATGTTATACCATTTTCCTGCGTTTCTGTGTCTGTAACCTTTTGAGAACATGTTGGACATTTTGTACGAGGTGTTCCGCACCCAAAACTTACTAAAGTAGATCTAATACTGCCTGCCGACGATACAGTCTTATATTATTTCTTATTTAACTTGTCACCAGTCTGCCTTGATATGCTCATATGCTTTACAATAAACACACTTCGTCTCTTTAGGCTTTTCTTGTGCTTTTGTGAATAACATCTTCATCACCTTTGCTTCCTGTACAGCTTGTTCAATACTATGTGCAATGTTTCGAAATTATTTCTTGACATTCGTTTTCTAATTTTATAGTCCAATAAACCAAAAACCATATCAAGTTGAGCTTCTTCACTAAGCGTGTATGGTAACTGTGAAAACAGAGCTCGATTGTTACAAGCAAATAGTTCAGTTGATTCAGCAGCTTTCTGTTCCTGATCACATATTTTTCTATATATCAGGTGAGGAGGCAACTTCCGCGAATAAACATCTTCCAATATATTAATTGCACTATCCCAATTTTTAATGGTTGTTTTTATTTCTTGTCACCATGTATCTGCAAGTCCTTCAAACCACGCAGAGCATTCTCTTCTGAAATGTTTGCATATTGTTTATATGTCTGTATCGCGTCAATAAATGCGTATACGTCCGAGTGTTCATCTCCGTTAAAACGTGTACTACATTTCACGGAACTCCCGCATGCACTTACAGATGTCACTGGATAAACTTCACGGACTGACTGACCTCTTATTTTAGATAAGAGTAAACGAAACTGTTCTTCCGTCATAACGATGTGCTTCTGTGACTGTGGAGAAACAACATTTTGTTCTTGAGAATCGTCCTTTTTCGGTGGCATTTTCAAGAAATTTGATAGTAAACTGCGTTTTATCGTCTAACGTGACGATTTTGACTTCTAATGTGACGATTTTGACGTTTGGCGGACATTACCGAATAATACTGAGTCGAACACGAACGACGAGAACCAAACGGATACAAACGAATTGAGCGAGGTTCACGAACCAAAGTAGCTACCACTCGCACGCACGTATCACTTCTAAAACATATATATCAGCCTTAAGTTAGGCCGCCAGTTGTAACGAATATATTTTATCAATATGAAATATTACACATTACTTAAAAAGAAAGTACAAAACCGACCGATTGACAGAGAGAATTTTTATATCTTCTTCTTCTTCTGTTTTCCGCCTATTCGAGCGTAACAAATCTCTGGCGAAGGCGGCTAGGAGTATGACTTTCTCGTTATAACCTAGTGTTTATTTAGAAATAAAGACTTTATTTCCTATTACCTACATTGTATACAATTTTTAAAAAACAGTATCACTCCAACTCCGAAATGATTCGGCTGGTTGAGGACTGAAAAGGTAATTTTTTCAACGTAATATGTAGACCACGTTGTTTATCTGTATTATATTTTGTGCAATTAATTGTACTCAGCTAATTGTAATTAGCTGAGGAAGGGTTTGCTCAAAACCCGAAACATCCGTATTTGTAAATAAATATACGTTACGTAGACCATCAAGCTAATACTTATAAATACTATACCATTAAACCTGCACTACTAGGCGTAACACGAAAAGTGGGCCATGAGCTTTTAACATGCGAAAATAGTTTGTCCCTGCGCAAAATAGATAGTCATTTTACCCAAATGGCATATGAGGTACATTTTATCAATTAAAATTTTTGCTTGGTTTTTAATAATTTCAATTGAAAAACCAAAATTCTTTTATAATACTATACCATTAAACCTGCACTACTAGGCGTAACACGAAAAGTGGGCCATAAGCTTTTAACATGCGAAAACAGTTTGTCCCTGCGCAAAATAGGTAGTCATTTTACCCAAATGGCATATGAGGTACATTTTATCAATAAAAATTTTGCTCGGTTTCTAATAATTTTGTATTAATCTGTTATTTTTATATTAGCTTCAGCTGTTCTTGTATGTATGGTTTAATAACAATTTATTTTTTTATGATAAATAAAACTGTATTCATAACTTCAAAAAGCGGTATGTAATTTAAGGCGTATCTGCCCTAATTCACTACATTTATTTGAAGTTTTAATTTTTTAAACTAATAGGCCGCATTTGCGCAAGGAAAATCTGTTTTCTTATGTTAAACGCCTATGGCTTTTAGTGTTACACTCGGTATACTTCTACTCGCAGTTATTGTTCGCACCATAATTATAACCAACTCTAACTGAATTCCTATTTCTATTACTATGTAACTATCACAGATTTTGACTTAATACCTAGGACTATGGGGTCTCGTCGTGGCCGTATGTCTGAGTATCTTGGTTGCAAATATGGTGACCCGGGTTTGCTCCCGACAGACGATAAAACTATTTTGAATTTTGAATGACAGAAAAGTGACTCCCGAACTGCACTTACTTGCGTAGTACGAATATGTCATCTATCTGTGTTTAAAACAGATTGGCACACCTAGCAATGAGATATATGCTGTGATGATACTATTTTTTATGTAACTAACAAAAACATAACTGAATACTGGCGCGCTTATTGGACTTTCAAATTATCAAGATATGGTGCTGAAAACAATCGTCAAACTCATCACGAAAGGTACATTCTTCGCTGGCTTTCATAAGAATAGCATTGCTGTCAGGGTTTTTTTATTAATTTCGCTAGAGTTTAGTTTAAAGTATCCAGTAGTTGTAGTTTTAGTGATAGTTTTATTAATATTTTCATTTAATACTGATAATTTGTAAGTAGCTGTAGGTTAACAGTATCTTAGTTTAGTTCATATCATTGTTTTTATTTTAATTTAAAGAAAAAGATGAAATCCTATTCCCCATTTTTGTGTGCCGTAGATTTACAGCCATAAACGGCATGTGTTTTCTTATTTTTAGTAGTTTTTTTTTGGAATAAAAAAATAATTATAGCGCTGTGTAAACCTTTCAATCCACAAAGGTATAGTCTGTTCGCTCCTAGCTGAAACAAGCCGATATTTTATTACCCCAATAGATATTACCACAAACAAATAGAAAATCCTCAGGTAGTGTGGAACAGGGACGTATTCGAAATCTGCATAAGTAAGGGAAAATGTCATTATTACAACTATACAGTTATACTCGTCATAAAATAATCAAATAATGGCAACTTTCCGTTTACAATGCGACGAACGGATGCGAGAGACGTTTTTGTCGCAATCGAAGTTCTTTTCAGAGCATTCGTTTCACCCACTTCTACAAAATGATTATACACATTTAATATAACTTGCTGCGTTTGTTCGTTGATGAAATATTTAAAACAATTTGTGTCTTCATCACTTTTCACAACGTCGGCATCGGTGTCACAGGTATTGACTTCGTCACTAACACTGGCAAAAGCATTGTCGACATCCCAGGGGCTCCACATTTCCATATTTAAAATTTCACTTACAACCGCTGCTAACTAATGTTACATGTAAACTGACTTAAGACGAATGAAAACCAGGATTATAAAGGAACGAAATTCAATCAAGGGTGACTTAAATGTATAGTAGATAAAATAATTCCTAGAAATTATGATGATGGCTAAACCCGAAAAAAATGTCATTAGCCGAAAACGATTTTCCAGGTAATTCCTAATTATACCTATTCAATGATAATACCTAGCTGTAAATACATTTCAAAATAATTTCAAAAAATTCTCTTAAAAATTTACAAACGCATATATCAAAACGAACTGAATACAATCCTTGTTCAACACTCCATTTACAACTGACCGCCGTTTGATGAACACAGGCTCAAGAAAGTGGTTTATGGTTTGTGGTAATAACTATTGGGGTAATAAATTATCGGCTTGTTTCAGCTAGGAGCGAACAGACTTTACATATTATAGATGTAAAAAATTATGTACCTTACGTTTAGTACATAATTCTGCCGCTAGTGGCATATTCTTATTTTAGAAGTCCAATAGCATCACTTTATACATATACTGGCTGTCAGATATTTGGAATCTCCGTTCTCTCGCTGCATGCTCATTATATTCTTGATTTTTCTTATTATATAGACGCAACTATGCAGACCGCGAACACTCATGGCCATTCTAGCAAAATTTCTATGGTGGAAATTTACTTCAACAAACTATGAAACTGTATGATATAAAACCATATCGGTTCAATGTATATTTACAAGACAGGTAAATTCTTAATAAATCTGATATTTAAGGTTCTGAATGATGATTTGCAGTTATCGGATTAATAATTATTATTATTTTACTCACTAATTTTTTATGTAAATGACTTCTGACTGAATGTAATATGTTCTAAACTGGAAAACATAGTATATTTTAACCTAATATCACAGCAATATTTTGTACCTTAATGTCTTTCAAGCATATAACAAATTGTGTAATATAGTGTCTAAAAATATCTAATAAAATTCATGGCAGTTTGATATATGATTTGATGTTTTATTTTGCTGTTCGATACACAATTTTCAGAATAATGTAATTTTAAAATTACAATATATGCAAGTTGAACTATATTCTATTACAATGTAATAAAATTACATTGTAATCGAGAATGCAATTTGTAGGCGCGTGATATTCTAGCATGTGGAATATTGAACAAATAAATTAGAATTTATTGTTCAATTTTTCATTTAAATTATTCAAAATAAATATGTAAAAATATGCAGTTATTTCAATGCATATTAAAAATTTAATTTTTATTCATATAAATAAAAACTTTTACCAATGCTGGTAATTTTTTAAGTTTCTTTACATGTACTCGTACACACATATAATGTAATTTCTTATTCCAATACTCAGTGTACTCGTCTTATTTAAAAAATGTATTCTCATAGCCGTACACAGATTTTTTTAAGGAAGAGGGTCGAGGTTTTAGAATTAGAGGGGAGTTAGAATTAACTTCAGAAAAGTATAACAATAACTATACTCCTTATTAAAAAAGAAGGTATATACCGAGTGTAAAACGAAAACCAGGCCATAGAGGTTTAACATGAGAAAACAATTTTTCCTTGCGCAAAAGTGGTCTATCAAGTATAGACAATAATTTTTCAAATAAATGTTTTAGAAAATTAAATTCTGCATCCAATTAAGTAATCTAATTTTACTTTGAACATTCCGAAACCGAGCAAATTTAATTTAAAACTTTTTTTAGTGTTAGCCATATGATATTGATTTCAAATCAGAAACAAATGTATCTGTTGGAGTCCTTATTATTGAAAATTCACCCGAAGAAAAGTAACAAATTATTAAAAAGTATTTTTTTGATACAAATTATATTTTATAATTTCTGTCAGGTAAAATGTGATTACTTTATTTGTGATTTTAATTTAATACCATGGCTTATACTATAAAAACTAACTTTAATAAAATTTTAAATTAAATTTTGTTGGTTACGGAGTGTGTAAAATAAATTACGATTAATGAATTAAATGCATAATTTAATTCTCTAAAACATTTATTTGAAACATTATTGTCTAATAGTATAGGCCACTTTTGTATACGAAGAAACTGTTTTCTCGTGTTAAACAACTATGGCCCGCTCTTCGTGCTACACCCGGGTACCTATGCATTCAAGAATGTAATAAAATGATAACATAATGTAAATGAAAAAAATTACAGCAAATAATCTTCCTCTTTATATAATTTTTTGTTAAGTTATGAAAATATCGACTATTATTAGAAATGAAGAACTATGGTGCACAACCAAAAAAAAAAAAAAAAAACTTGTGTGGCCAACACAATATCTCCCGCCATTTACAGCCCGAGTTATTACTTAATAAAGATTAAGTTTTTTGGATTAGCGAATTTTACTCTAATTTTGACAGTTCTATCTACTTGGGGCTTGTATACAGCTGTCGCCGTTTTACCCTTCAACCGGACCCACCGAGCCGCAGTGTTTTACCACTGCCGTACTGCCAGTTGGATTTCAGCCATTGCTACATTTATTTAAGATGTATAAGTGGCCAGCTTATATCATCCGAGTGTGATAAATACAAGTATTTATTTTTTACGACAAATCTCACGTTGTCGGTCGACGGGAATCGAACGCACGGAACATGGTTCGGGTGACGGCACTGCGGGCTACGAGATGTGCGCTAGTCCGCTCAGCCACCAAGCCGACATTTTGACAGTTTATTTCTTAAAATATAGTCTAATCTAATCCAAGTAACTACCTTTTTTTTAAACCCCTCAACAGGATTGAATCCCAGTTACAGAGTGGGTTCACATTCACACACATCCTAGCCTTAGTGGCATTCGAACCCAGAGCCCCAAGGGTACTCTTGATATGAAACGTTGCTCTAACCATTGAGCCACCGGAACTATAACAAAATGAAGATTAAATTTTAAATACCGGGATAGAATAGAATTCTCTTATCCAAAAATGAGGATCAGCTTAAATATTTTTGTGAATCGTTAATTTTTATTAATCTAAATACATACCTACATATTTACATATGCTGGAAACTGTATTGAATTCCTTTTCTATTGTTCTATTTACTTTTTCTTTTTAAAACGTTACTAATATTATTTTGAAATGATTAGTTCTTTGATAGTGGCATTTATCTGTCAGTTACATACATTTGAATAACTGCATTTTGTTTGTTTAGAGCTTAGGCTCTGGGATTTAAATGATAGATAATTTTATAATTTTATAAATTCATCCATAAAATATATAGAAAAATCATTAATGCAAATCTATAGAAAATGTAATAGTCTTTAATTTTTATAATAACATTAATCTCGAAAAAATAACATTTAAAGGTATTTAAAAAAAAAAACTATTTTGAGCTTCTAGTAAAGTGCCATTTCTGGTTATTCGATTTTCACCAAAATCTGACAGGCTCTTTCCAATACAGAAAAAAATCAAAATAAAAGATTTCAAAATTTTCTGAATGATAGTATTTGAGTTAGATTGGAGAATCCACACACACATACACACAGACATAATCGTGAAAACGTTAAAATTGGATTCTAGGGACCTTAAATCGTGGTCATTTACCAAAATCTCGATATGCGATTTTTAGTACGGTCCCTATACCTCCCTTACCAAGGGTAGCGAGAGGTAAGAATTTGGCCGGAATAAGAACACAAAAATGGAGGTAGATCAGACACACTGCGAAAAGAGAACAATGAGATAAAGAAAAGAAAAATAGTAGAATGAAATCCTCAGGAAAGAGGTAAATTAGGGAGACTAAAGATTACAGCAAATCAAAGACCAGAACAAAATATGAAACGAATTAAAGATTCTAGTCATAGGCAGAACTAAGTGGAGATGTTTTGTATAGGATATCTTGGTCCTGCTAGAAACTTATAAAAATACATTGTTATAATCCATATTGTTTTTGAACGATACTTATATATTTCACTCTGTGAATACTACCGCCCCCAGGAGATAAAAATACATTTTCCTATAACCATTATTAACTGTAGGGTTTTAATGGCTGCAATGACTGAAAGGTGGCATTTTATGTGGAACTAACAGTGCCAAATTAATAATAATTTTTTCTATTTCGGTATCCCTGTGAGTTTATAAACATACTAAAAACACGTTGCGCTTTAAGAAGATCTATCAACGCTTTTCATTATCTGGAGATGGAATGAGTGCTTTCAAAACAGACATACGAACGACATAACCTCAAATTGCTCAGTCAACAATGAATTTTCATCTGTGAAGTTAACGAGAAGCGCTACCAACATAACAGATTAAAAAGATTAAGTTAAGACAATTCGCATTTTTTAAAAATTATAGAAATATCTCAATAGATAAATAGTATATAAATCATGTTTTAAAAAACGTATTATCGCATTCGTCCTTTGTAAAACTTGAACTCGAATATATTGCCTTATTAAAATTGTTTCTAAATATACTATTTCCTTTGCAAAGTGCGGCGATTTTGTTAGTAGTATAACTAATGATGATCTCTATAATTAGGAATCTACAATCACAACCGATACAAATTCACTTTCTTCCCTTAGATTTGTAGGGTGACATTATACATTTTCATATTTTAACATTTGAGCATATACATATTTTTTTTTTGTTTTTGTTAGTAATGTAGAATGGACAAAATGTCGTTTTCTATAGTAAGTGACCCAAGAAAAAATATATTTGAGACTTCATCATAAAGCACATTTAAGTTTTTCATAAAGATATTATAAACAAGAATGGACGAACACGTGTCATTAGCATATACTGTACGTACAGTGACATTTATTGTCACAGTAATAAAGAAAAAAATACACGTGTGTATATTGTGTTGAGTTCGTGCACAGAATAAAAATTCGAGCTTTGTCGCATCGTCGCATAGTTCATACGGTTGAACAAAATTTATGGTGGGTTAATTTATCGAGTGTTCACACTTAATTATCCCTATTAATGAATTACAATTTACAAAGCCCCGAATTACAATTTCAAAACAGTGTTTATTGTCCCGAAGTTACAACCTACATGTACTTTTTCTGCACAACTGTATAAAATTACCCCAATTCATACTACTTGTAATTCACAAACCCTGCCATTTTTCATGTCGAAATACTTGTTTACTTTGCAAGTTCAACTGGAAGATTCTAATGTTTTACTCTAAAAGTCGCGCACAGCACAGAGAGAATATATTAGCTACTTTTTCCTAATAACTTGCAGACCTGCTCTTAAAATTCGCGAATAGTGCACTTTGCACGTTCCATACGTTAGTCCCGAATTCTGAAATGTCATTTGGCAGTCGATTCATGACTAACATAATTCATCCATTGAAAATTCTCTTCGAATATAGATGTCATGTTCAAAATATGGTTATAGGTAATCAGTATAGCCGTAAAGGGCGTGTTTTTAATCTCGGATGCGCAGCGACTAAATTTTAACGCCTAATATGGAAAAATATCACTTTACTTTTTGCACAAATAACTATTTTGAAATTAAATTTTTCTGCGTCCGTTTAGAAAGTAGATATTTCAAGTTTCACTTTAAGCGAAACAGTTTAGTAAGGGTAACTGCAAATGAAATCATTCAAAATAAAATTTGAAATAAACCTTTGTTTTTGTAATTTTTTAACATACATAGGAAAATGGTATATGTGTAAAGTGTATTAGTTGTAGTGATCGGTTGTTCGTTCAATTTTAGTGAGTCAGTTCATTTTGATCCGTTCACTAGAACGACTTTTTTAAATGCTCTTCATGTGTTCTGTGACTGCTGCGCTCACTTGCGCGAGTGTCGTATGTTTTGAACGACTCGTAGCGTAGAGCGTAGCATTAGCTCAGCTCTATTCCCTGCTCCATGCTGTATTTCGTGCAGCTGTGCTACTGTGCTATTTACTGAGCGGTGAGTCATCCGTGATAGTGTGCTGTTTAATGAACGATGAGCGATCTACAGAGCACAGCACGTGAACAATGGCACAAAGCGAGAACGAACTCAAAGATAGTGTCAACTGGTGAGCCGTGTGCCGTACTGTGCGAACTAAAGAACCGTACGTTCATTATTCATTAAACTCGTCGTTTAAAATGAACTACTAATTCATGACCAATACATCACTACTTTGTTGATGCCTTCCGCTCTAGATACACAAATAATTATAGTATTCTGCACGTAAGAATGGCATTGAGCAATAATGTTTTTTTTATAGATGGTTTAATTCGCTCTATAAACTGTGCTGACATCGACTAAGATACTATATTTTTCTGCTTCAATACAGACAAGATTATTATTATTATTATTATTATTATTATTATTATTATTATTATTGATATTTTTCTTTGACATTATTGATAATAACGTAAATCATCACGAAACACAAAAATGCTAAAATACACTCAAATTTATACGAACTATGTTGCCAATTCCAAACTATTTCCTGGACAGAGTTCCGACATACGTCGCCTTTTGAACAGATTCTATAACCTGTGTGGCCAAACGAAACTATGTACATATTTCAATTACGTATGTCGTCAAAAATTAATGACCTTTTATAGCGCGATGAAGAATAATCTACGTATTTCAATAGAAACGTTTTTTTTTTTTTTTTTTTTTTCATTAAATGTTAGTGGTCACCCAACTGTTGTATTGTGGTTAAATATGGAAAGAAATCTAAAACTTACTTCGATTCTTATACTTATTGTATTAAATTAATTTAATAAGATATATTGTTCTTCCTTGATTTATCATGCAGTCCTAGTAAGTAGTTTAATTCTTCCTTAAATTTCACCAGTCTATAGCTTGATAAATTAATAATGTGTGAGATTTAAATGAAAATAAAATCATGATATTTCCTGCTGTTTTCCGATTTATTCTGTTGTTTTTGAAAGCCTACAGAAATGTATGTACAATATTTGTAAAACTGAATGTTTAATAGTATATAATGCAACGAGTTTATAATAATGGCTATTAATACACGAGCATGAAGTATACGATATGAGCCACGGCAAGTATCGTAATTCATGCGAATGTAATAGTAGTCATTATACATATTAGTCGCATACATTATATTCCACGAATATTCATAATAATTAAAAAAATATACTATAAATCAATAAATTGTTTATACAATTCATTCAATGAAAATAAAATCTGTAGGTATCAAAATGATAATCTGTATCAAAATGAAAAAAATATCTGTATTACATTGATAGTCTGTATCGAAATGAAAATCTGTATCATAATGATAACCTATATCGTAATGAAAATCTATATCTTAATGAGTGTCATTCATGTACAGATGACACATACATAACGAATATATTAAAGAATATGAGTGTAAAAACGAAAATAATTTATTTATGTCTGCATGATTTTGTGTAAGACCTTAATTGTAAATGTAATAAATCTTATGTTATTCTTATACGTAGGTAGGTACTATATTGTTTTTGGATGTTTGCAGTCCCTTAAGAAAGTATAAATACATATCAAAACGTCAGTTTTGTAAGAATAAATACTATCACTGAGATTTCGAGTATTTGTTAACACCAATTATTTATTTACTTACCTCGTACCTTGTATAAGAATGGAAAAATAAGGAACATACTCCTATAAATATGTTGCGTCTCACAAATTGCACTTAGTTATATTTCCACACCACTCTGAGTTTATTTATTTATGTATATTTGGAGAACTAACAGTTCTCTCAAACCAGTTATAGGTTCCCACTAAATAATAATAAAAAAAATATTAACAATATATTACAATGCAATAAGTAGCACAGCGAAAAAATAAACAATGAAAGAATAGGAAGAAATAATTTGAATATACAAGAGTACAACAAATAAATGTTAAAACACTGGTATACATGATTAGCTAATTATTAACACAACTGAAATTGTTATTGTATGTTGACATTAGTCTATTAATGGGAGAATTTTTATAGTTATTATATAATAGCAGCTTTATGTAGGTGAAACAGTGAGTTAGAACGAGTTGTTTTTTTTTGAGTAATATGAAAATTAAAATATTGTAAAAATGAACTGCAGTTTATATTGTTGTTAAAATTTTTATAAAGCAATATCATGCCTGATAAAACTCTCCTGCTTTCAAGGCGATTTGTGTTGAAATGTGAAATGAATTAGCCATAATTCCATAAGTATCTCATTTTCTGTGCATCTTATGTTTTTCTTTTATAAGTTTTATTAATGAACCTGTGAATCATTTTGGATATAAATTATTAGTGATAGTTTTACTTGGTACGTGTTCATTAATCAAAGAATATAATATGCTATAAAATATGTCTACATTTTCCTTAACACTGCATATATTTAATCTGTTTTCCCAGTCCACACAAGAAAGTTCATAAATTATTCCCTAATAATTAGCTTGGTTGAAATTAAAAATATTGTGCGAATTAGTAGGAAGTACTAGGAAGGTGTTTGAAACATTTAATAGTGATAATTATGTCAACTGGAGGATGATGCAGATCATTGTTACTTTTTGGAGAATGATTACATTACTTTACAGTCAAGGGTACTTAGAACAAGATCCAGAATTCTGTAATTATTGTTAGGGATACCATCATATTGTTGCAGGTTACAGGCACTCATAATGTTTATGAAATCGAAGTTGGTGTCATTTCTATGTTGGGCACTAAGTTAAAAGTAGTTCGAGAATGAAGTCTAGTTAAATAAAGGGAGGTTAAAATCACCAATCTCAAACATTTCATGATTGTTATTTTTTAAACTGATGTTCATTAAATTATGAAAAAGATCGTTGTAAATTTCCGGACAGGATGAGGGTGAGATGTAAACACAGCACACATGAATTTTAACACTGCCCCACAAATTTGTAACCCATAAGTCTTCTGCTGAGGAACACCAGGACAGTTTAACTTTTGAATGTAGACTAATATTTGCAAGAATTAGGACACCGCCACCTTGCTGTTTCTTAGGGTCATTCATGCCTCGTCTATATACGTTATATTTGTTTAAATTACAAAATGCAGAGTTAGTCATACTGCAATTAAGCCACGTTTCCGTTAATATGACCAGGTCATAGTCATTTGCAGCTAATTCATTAAATACACTTACTAAATTAGATTTTATTCCTCTGGCATTTTGATAATAGATTTTTAGATCCATATTTTAAGAACAAGATTAGTTAATTAATGCAAAATAGAAAAATAAATTATTAAATTTTATTTAAATCGCACTCATTATTAATGATTATTATAAGCGAAGTTTCACTTTTACGAACAAAAATTATGCAAGATTTTAACCAAACAAATTTAAATTATTTTCCTTAGCCACTTCTTTTACTCTGAAATTTGCATCAGAAGCCGGAAGAAAAAGAGATTATCGTTAAAATTATTGTAAGATTAAATAAACGACTAATGTTGTTAATGGGATGAAATCATAATCAGGAATGGAGTACGCAGTGCAAAATTTTTAATAAGTTCAGGCTGGTTTATAAATGATACAACCTGTGATTTATTCTGTAATCTTAAAAGTTAAACTAAAGGCATTTCGATGTTGCAGTTCATAATGTCACGGAATATGATTTTATCTTATGCTGAACTGAAGAGTTCACCAAATTCTAAGTTCTACATTATACATTCTATTCTCAACCAATAGGAAACGAGTATTGTACCACGTGAACGCGTTGCAATCAAAGCAGGTATTTGTTTGTGTTTCAGCAGATATATTCGATATTTCGTGGAGTTTGTGTTACGAAGTCTTTATTTCTTACTTAAAAAATATTAAAAACATTCCTGATCCAACATAAAATCGTTTTCCCAACCCATTTCTGACAGATAGGAGTAAGGTTATGTTCGTGATTGTACGTATGATTATAAACCAATCAATGGAAAATAACAATACGTCCTACATCAAAAGTTAACACAATAACTTTACATTAATTATAAACAAGCCTTTAGTCTAAGGCCAACATTTCGCTGCCACTTGCAGTTTCGTCAGGGTAAAAGAATAAGGCGTTAAAAAGAAAAGAAATAAATTATAAATATATTTGTTCAAACATAATATTATCGTCGAAAATTAAAAATTGTGTGAAAATATTAACAATCGTCATTCAGAAGACAGTGTAACTTGAAAAAGCTTTTTTAAAATGTAAATGGTCCATCAGACCGGTGCGTGCGCTTGTATCAAAATTTAATGCGGGTTCTCGAGGGTTAAGAAAATTATCGTATGTGTAAAAACTTTTAAAAATATTCAAAATATATTTATTTTGACATGCTGTCAATCATGGTTCAAATGTTAAACAAAGCTTTTTAAGGGTAAAATATAGTTTTTTTTTTTTTTGGCATGATATAGAATATTTACAAATATTTTACACTTATATTTCCCATTGAAATGGTGATTAACATAAAACTTTAACGTAACTACAAAATTTTAACAGATCTAATCGATAGAACAGATTCAAGATTGAAAAATATCGGTTTATTTTAAACGTTTTAAGAAAGCGTACATAAAATTGTGTTTCACGTGGAATAATGCACTATTAGCAAACTTCTTTGGCGGAAACCTGGATGTGCAAACTGTACACATGTATTTTATTTATGCTTTTATCCCACTTATTACATAAATAACTATCTATAATATTACTCATATTTTTTGACACTATTGTAATAATTCGTTTAGCCTTGGCTATACTTTAATATAAAGATAAATGTCGGTGAAGCTAAGAAATCATACATAAATATATCCCACCCGTGGGGTGGAAGCGTGATCTGTCATTAATTTTTCACCCAAAAAATTGGCATTGCAGTTAAGAATGACTTATTCTAAACCTTTAAAAAAATAGGAATTGACATACATACAAGTACTTAAAGTGATTGCGAATAAAATATAATACATTTTTCTTTCCTAGGTAAATAATTGTATGTTTCCGGTATGTTTTAAGGAATTTTTGGCGAAAATAACCATAGTCTTTTTTGAATTTGAGATAAAAAAGTCTCTAGCTTCTTTATTATTAAAGATTTGTGTAACTTTATTTTTCTCAGGATGATGATTAAATACCTTATTACTTTCTTAGAAACTTATTTACTGGATGTTAAGTAATAGAAAAATGAACATTGATGATTAAATATTACGTATTAATTAATAATTTTTATAGAAACTATAAAATGTAATTACTTGTGACGAAGACAACTAAACCTATTTAGCAACCTTGAAAGTAGATGTCCCTATTTGTTTTTGCCAATAGCTCCTAAATTTGTTTACTCTCGTTGTTGGATGACTAATTATAATTAGATCACATATTGTAAGTTCGTGAAAACCGATAAATTTGCACAATCAGCTCAATATCATATTTTGGGTTTTCTCTCATGATATCTGTAAGGCCGGATTCGAATAATTATTGATACCAGTCTTTCAATTAGCTAATGAAAAGGAATTCTTTTATTGGTAGGCATAAATTTTCGGCATTGCAAAGCCATATTTTGTACGAAAATATATAAAAAGACAAGTATCAAACACATACTTAGATATTGTTGTATCCAGACCAATATAGAGATTTTCACAGTTTCTAATCAGTATTAGATTGGCCTGACGGAAGAATTTATGGAGAAGATACGTCCTTTACATTCTAATTAACGCAGGGCAACATATCGGGCTTAGTATCTGACAAAATTAAAAGTAAATATATCGGGTGTTAAGGAATACGCGTTTTTATTAAATTTATATGGCATATGCGGGATGCAAAATAGACTAACTTTTACTAAAAAACTCATACCCAGAAGCGCATCGCTTTCGAGCTACAGACTCTTAATATAGTAATTATCTACTTTAATATTAGTTGGCTGTGATTCATTATGAATGTGTAGGCTGACACGCTAAGATTTTTTATATGGAGCAATATGAAAAGTTTGGTTTATGAGACGCCCGTCGACTCTGAATAAGACCTACTGGCGTTTTTATTAAGGTAGATAATTACTCTTTTAACATCAGCTTGAAAAGGGTGCGTTTCCGGGTACGAGTTTATTAGTAAAAGTTAGTCTATTTTACATCTCCTACATACCCTATAAATTTGTAATACGCATTCATTATCACCTATATACTGTGTATAGCAATGAAAGAAGAGAAAGTTTTGTGTCATAAAAGCGGGAAATTTAAAAGAATGTAGAAAGCTGTAAGAATTTAAATACAATAAATAATAATTATTTACATTATTATTAAAAATTATATCATTATAACTATTATTATTATTTATATTATTATTATTATTATTAAAATTTATATTATTATAACTATTATTATTATTTATATTATTATTATTAATATTATTATTATATAAAAATATCATAAGAATACCTTAATACTAAGGTAGTTCTTTTTTTAAAACAAATAGATATTAGTATTTTCCATGCGCGCAAGATAACAGATATTATATTAAAAATAAAAATAGTAAAATAGTATTTTTGTAAATCGATTATAATTTCTTCCTTTTCAAAAATGCAAGAGGTACCTAAACAATACCATCTAATTTTAAAATAATATGAGACCAGCACATGAAAAGTATAATTTAAAATTGGCAACATTTATAAACGAAGTAACATTTAATTTGGCTTATGTGTGTGGAACGTAAAAAGTGTAATAAGCTAAAATCATTCATTTATACTTTTTTGCTTAAAATTCCATTTTAATGTAATTCCATTCCCGGAATTTCCCCGCCGCTGAACACGTGGTACATCATCCCATTAGCATGTTTTCCTTTATTTTCCAGCCGGGAAACTACGGGGAAAACTAATCAGATCCCGCGTAATCGGATTTGTACAAATCCTATCATATTTAAATATCTGCTTAAAAATGTAACATAAAAATCTGGATTTATATTATCTCTTTTTTATAGTACTTTGTATCAGGGTTGGCTGCAATGTGAATGTGCTTGGAGTGATTTCTCATTGGGATTTGAAAAAAAAAATTAATCTAATTATTTAATTATTATAGAGGTAAAAATATTATACCAGTATGTTTTAAAATTTCAGAAATATATTCTAAATTTAATCAAGGTTACCCCATTGTGTTTAATAAATGTTTTAACCTAATTGAATATATCGGGTGTAATCTAAAAACGGGCTATATGTGTTTAATGGCAGAACAGTTGATTCACATTACGAACAAATTTTTAAAAATAACTGTTTCATTAATAATTATTTTTAAATTTATGCGAAAACCTGTATCAAACACAGACGTTGACGGTTAGTATATTTATTATTTGTATATATCAAACTGAATGAAGGCATAACATCAGTGAATATGAAGTTTTTTGTTTAAAAGTTAAATAAGGTGGTCTTTTTTAAATTATGTAATTCTTAAAATTATTGTTTGTGAATACCATTCTTAGAAATTTTTGCGATTACGCAACTTGTATGATTGAATTCCAATGCACCCGTTGACTAGGATTTTTTATTTTCGGGAAATTATACAGATATTTTTCCCACCAAGTGTAAGAAGATAAGAAGATTCCTTGGATTTTAGGTTATATTTTTTTTTTTTAATTTTATTGTATCGTATAAAATTTTACTATCAACGATATATACCTGCATAATGTTACATTATTTCATTTGTGCATTTATTGTTTTGAGCTGATAACTCATTACAATATAAAGAAGTTTGTTACTTATCTGAATCTACCCTGGTTACCTACAGTCTTATTGTGAAAAAAAAACTCACTAGCTTTAGCCAAATTTAGACTGTACCAAATAATATTTAACAACGTAATTATATATTTATCACAGTACTGTATTTTTCTTTTGTATTAATCATATACTCGCTGATTTTTACGTATAAATTTACATATAAAGGTAAATATTTTGAGAATGAAACATTTTCGAAAATTTCCTTAAAAACTTTTCAATAAATATTTCAAATATTTATCCAAATCCTTCGATTTCGGGAATATACCCATGCCTATATACAATTAAACTGTTACAGAGTTCTTTATATGATGGTTACCTTTCGTTGTTTCCCAATGATACCTTGAAAGTTGTTATAACTACGAATAAATGAGACTTTGTAAAATTTCCTGGAAAGAGCATTTTAGATAAGCATTTGTTTTCTCCACAATATTTTACAAAGTGATGTAGATTGATAAAATATATAAATATATAATGCCTTTTTTAGAATTTTAATCAAAATATTTATTTTTTTATACGCGACCTTAAATAAATATTTTATAAATAGTGGAACATACTTTTATTTTAAACATGATCTAACACTTCTGTTTGATATAGTATTATACAAAACTCTTATTAGAGAAGGCAAAAAGATATATTTTCTATAATTTACGCTGCCTCTCCTGTTTGCTTTTATTGAAGAACAATATAAAAATTAAAATGTTATGAAAATTATTTAATATGGTATGTTAAATCGCTTTAAAATTTATGCGAAAAGTTAGTTGCAATAAAATCAAAAAATCAAGCTAATTTAAAATATGAAAATGGGTTAACTTGAATTACCTGATTTATTTATTGCATACGGCATAGCAGAATACACTGTTATTGCACAAGACACCATTATTGCACAAGGCATCACATAGTTAGATATGAAGGACAAAATATCAATGTTTATGTTTTAGCAAATTCTTTGTAGCAGACAAAATTTCGAGACTAGTCGTGACGAGTCATATTGCCCAGGGTGTACCACCAGGAGGCTAGTCTATAATGCACCATAACCTGCTATGATTGCTGAAGACATTAATGTTGGTTACCAATATTTTTTAATTTAGGGACAAAATAACTTTTGACAGTGAATGCAGGACTGTCCTGCCGAAAATAGGACAGTTGGCATGCCTACCTACAATCTGTTTCTCTTGGCAGATCTCGATACAAATGACATATCCAGTACCGCAGAACACATTTACCAGGTGTTACCTTACCGGCACCGTCTCTCAAAGCTGTCAAAGTACCACAAGGGTCATTCTTATTCTTATATAATAAATTTCAAGATTAAATTTCGACGTCAGTCGGTTTGTTTAGTCTAGTCTCGGACCCTTCACGCCTTGAGGGTCATCAGTGTAATATCAACACATACCTAAGAATACATTTCTGAATGTCATGGGAACCAAATTACAGGAATATGCTGCTTCGCAAAATTGTTTACAATAATAATAACGTTTAAAGTCGTCGCACACTTGAGCGACGCCAAGCGCGACAATGCAATTGCGGAAAAGAGAACTTTTTTTATTCAACATATTATTATGTGTATATCGACTTATTGCTCTGCACTTCGCTGCTCCAAAATGCGCGTATACACATAACAATGAAAAAACTTCTCTTCTCAAGTGCGCGACGGCCTTAATATCCCGAGTTATTTCAGCAATTACCAATTACATTAAATTAATAGGTGTATAAAATTAAAATTACGTAAACATTGGCTATTATTGTAATTGGATATAACATGTTATTGATTTTTTGAAAATTATTGATCATACATTTATTTGGGCATGCGTCCATCGACCATATTTATTTTAAATTTTGTTTATGATAATTCATAACAAAATATATCCGTCAATGAAAATCCGGTTTGAAAATTATAGTATTAAGGGAGATATTATTATTTAAAGTTCAATATTGGTTTATGACGTCATCAGGACTACCCTGTGGTACTCAACCATTTGATTTTCATGTGATTTATATTCACTTTTATATTTATTAATATTTTAAATATATTGTTAAAAAAGATCTTTTTGAAAGTTAGTGAAACAGTTCCTTACATTTTGACAATTTTTTTGACGTTTCCGTGACGCTTGTGGACGTATCATATGATGTTGAACTAAAATAATTAAGTTTCAAACTTTGTTTTGAATATTTCGACATTTGTAATTCTTAATTTTATGAATTGTATGTGTAATATGATTCCAGATTTTTTTAAATTAAATTTGTATCCATCATGTTGTCTTTCTGAATTAATGATGAGCGGGCTTTCCATGTTTATTTAATGAGAAGCTTCATTTCAAAATTAGTCCTGATGACACGAATTTTATAAACCTTTATATCTTGGGCCTAAATAAATTTTAATGATACTTCTTTTACTAATCATAATTATACAATATATAAATTCTATTTTTGACACAAATTTATCATAATTTGATTACGGTGGATGAGCATGGGCCCATTGTAACAGGCAAACTAATAACTTTCTGCTTTTTAAAGTCGTACGTAAAAGTCAGTTTCGACATTTGTCAATTAGTAATGATGTAGCAGCAACAGCTAATTTACAAGATTTATGAAATTTGATTTCTTATGCCAACATAGAATATGAAGAAAGGTGTAATCAAACTATATAAGAAAATAAAACATTCTTTAATATTCATAATATTGTAACATATCAAAAAATAAAATTCTACTGCTTTCGACTGACCAATTGTAACTTAAATCTAGTTTGCTTTTCATGTGGATGTAAACACGAAAAATGCAAACAATTATAATTTTTGGTATTATAGCATTGGATTGGAGATATCGAAGACGAAAAACTGGTTTTAAACACATGAATAG
This sequence comes from Harpalus rubripes, assembly GCA_963082715.1. NCBI lineage: Eukaryota > Metazoa > Arthropoda > Insecta > Coleoptera > Carabidae > Harpalus > Harpalus rubripes. The sequence continues at coordinate 28,308,481 of OY720450.1, forward strand.
GCATCGTCTTAAAAATACTAAAATCGTATTTTAGGGGCCCTAAAACGTGAATATTTGTTATTTTTTTTACCAAAGTTAACATCTACCTTACCTCTATAGGTGACGAAAGGTAAAAGTTTAAACAAAATTTTATTTCAAAGCAATCAAAATAAATTTAACAAATTACAAACTCTATCCATGATATTATTTGAATCCTCATAATGAATACATCACAATATTCTAGTAGTAGACCTGTCTAGGAGGGGGCCAACTAAACTACTTCATTTCATTGTTTGGCGTCTGCGTTGGAAGTTTTGTGTCTGGCTGGTTTGCGGGGTTGCGGTTAAATTCAGAACCGGAAAATTGTGGTCGGCTCTACCGCAGTCGCAGTGGCTTAGAGAGGCCGGTGAACCTTGAAACCTTGCCAGGGGATGCTACGCTAGACAACGCTGCCAGATGCTGTCGCCATGTGGATGCGAACCGATATTATTTTATTATAGAGGTCGTTGTGAAAGCTAACAGTGAAAGGTCACCATATAGGAATGTAAACAACGATGAGTAATTTCATTTAAAGGATACGGTTAATTCTAGCGCCTTAGAGGTGAGGGTTTTATTAAAATGGATTAAATATTTGAGGTAACTTTCCAGATTTATACGTGTAGCTTATTAAAATAATTTTTTTATATAATTCAATTTAAAGTATTTGTTAGTAGTTCTAGGCGATGAATTAAAATGAATCATCTACAGCAATTTAAAGGCCAGTTTTATTTTAATTGTTTTTATTTTGTTTTGATTAATGGTTATTGAACGATAAAATAAAAAATAAATATATCATCACGGCATATTACCCATTGCTGGGTGTGCCAATCCGCTTTGTATGCAGATATCGGTAATGATGATGACATATTTGAACGATTTCAAAAGTTATATAATATTTCTGTTTAATTATTTTTTTGTTTAATGTGCAGGTATCCCACGAGCTTACGCTGTCTTTATTTTAAAAACTATTCAATATTATTTTACAAAATTTGGTATTTAAGGTTTTCTCGACATGTCCGTTTCAAATAAAATATTTTGAAAGCGATGAAAATTCCGTTTCAATCAGAAGCAGTCCGTAACTATCTTATTTTAAATGGAATGATATATTGAATTTAGCGGACATTACCACATATGAAACAATAAAAACATTTGGTTGTAATGAAACACTTCCGGCGTAATTATTTATTTTTTTGACATTTTCTCTAAAACCAGCCATTTTTTATCACAATAGCTTTTGTTTACACTGCCATAAATTAAGAATTGATTTTTTAAAATATAATTTTACGTAATAAATAAATGTTATAAATGATGATTAAATGTTAGCGCTGAAAGTAAGAATATTAAAACACATTTATCACCCAAACCAGTATATACAGTATTGATACAGAAAAATAACAAATCTAGATGACCGTCGCCTGGCCGAACTCGGTCACACGGAATCCTCCTCCACGCCGTGATTATTTTTGCAAAAGAATTAACACATGAGAAATACTCAGTGAGGAGGCAATCATTCATAAAATACACGCGCATCCACCACAAAGGAATGTATTGAGAAATCACACGAGAAATAACACACGTATGCAACAAAGTCCAATAGAACAGGGAAAGTGGAATAAGTCACCTTATGTGAAACACATACCTGTTACTCAATATCAGTGTGGCCCCGACTTACGCGTACATATACTCAACTGCACCTGCCATTACCACCTAAGTAACCTTATGCGAAACGCATACCTGCTACTCAATAGCAGTGTGGCCCCGGACTTACGCGTACATATACTCAACTGTACCTGCCATTACCACCCCTGAGCGGTGTGGTTTATACTGGCACCGACATATGGTTGCACAACCAACTCTGCCATTACCACCCCTCGGAATAGGGAGCTACCCTAACCCGAATTCCACTCAGGTGCTGATCAACCCTAGTGGCTTTACTTCGGCCTTAGGGGCATATTACAAAACCAGGATAAAACTATCCTTGCCGTTACCACGCGGTCAATCAGCAAAAATCCACGAGGCTAGCAATCGTAGACACATAGATCGCATTCATGGTTACCCTTATATCTCTCTCATCACGCCTGGAGAGCCTCCAGAGCCTACCGGGCACGACCGATTAACAAGGATTAGGATAAAGGCCAACGCAGTAAAGAAAGAGAATAATCATACAAATCCGTATCTGCATTACTCTTGTTATCGTAGACTAAAAGTGTGTGCTAAACTCAACTCAACTCTGTTATAGGTTCTATCCTGAATTTAACATCCACTATTCACAAATCAATCACTACAATATCGATGTTCTCACACTGAAATCTAGAAATGAACTGAAATAAAATACGTGAATACCAGTATCATTAAATGTAGCTCTTATCCACCAGCATCGGTTACGTTCAAATAGCTAATTAGAGACAAAACATAATAAATTTAATAAAAATAATATTACGCAAAATAATTACTGTGACATAAATAAATATATCATCACGGCTTATTACCCATTTCTGGGTGTGCCAATATGCTTTGTACACAGATGTCGGTAATGATGATATATTTGCACCGTGCACCACAAGGGTCAATTTTGTGCCATTTAAAATTTGAAATATTTGGCGTCGGTCGGGATCGAACCCGGTTCCCCAGATTCGTGACCTGACACTCACTTAAATATCAAAAAATTCAATAACACAAGCTTTTTTAAATGGAACTCCCCATTTTTTACTATTTGAATTAAATCTTTGTTAACAATAACGAAAATTTATGTAATATGTGCTATATCGAAAGTTGATAGATTTTTAGTGAAAATGAAAAATATGAAAAAAAAACCTAGATTTTTAGTAAGAATGGAAAATTTGTAAAAGAAATCCAAGCAATGGATTCAAAGGGACATCTCCCTAAAAATCCAAAACTTAATTATCAGCAATAAAAACCAAAACACTTTTAACAACTCTCAACTCTCTTTTGATATTATGATTAGAATTAATAGTTCAGCCATCCAGTTCCATAGGCATTATGACTGGTTCAAACACTGAAAAAAATAATATATTCCACCCTGGACGTACTACCACTTGGGATGTTTGAGCTCTACATCGCTGGTGGGGAATAATATTTGCACTCGTATATGGTATACTTCAATCAGAACACATAAAGTAATATGTATGGTTGTCTACAGCGGCAAAGTAATGGAATACTATAATGTACCTTTTATAATCATGACGTTATTATGCTTAATGTTTTACATTTTTTATATACTTCGTAGAGCAACTAATAATGTCATGCCAGGCACTAGTTGTTACAACACATGCGTAGCGCATTTTAAATGAAACATGTTACAAAAGTTCAGTGCAATTTTGTTAGATGCGACTGTCAAATAGAAAGGTTTTATTTTAGTGTCTCTAGAGAGGTTATATGGCAATGGAATTAGCTACACAAGATTCGAGTTGTAAAGACTAATGGCTCTATTCTGAACAAACCAAACCCAATAAATAATGTACAAAATCGCAACGATAGCTGTGACTCATATATAATTTTATATTAATCAACAAAAATATATGCTTTACTTACACAAATACTTTTGACGACTCAAAATATATGAATTTGAGAGACAGCACCGGCAAGAACTGACGATCGTATTAACAGCAAGAACTCAGTATGTTTCAGTTCATACAAAAAGTATAAACCGAAACACGTAAAACTGTATATATATATATATATATATATATATATATATATATATATATATATATATATATATATATATATATATATATATATATGTCGCAGGGTAGTATCACTGGCAAACTCTATGTCGACCAACACTATTTCAGAACCACAGCGATAATAGAAACGTGATGATCTCAGCAAAGCAGACATGCACTCACTCCTGAGCACCGCTACACACTACCTAACCCCAGATTCCATCCAAGCATTGTAGCCAAGAATTCTTGACGTGTCGATTACGACAAAACAATTAAAAGATTATAAGTGATTCATGTAATACTTGATTCATTAAATGATCGTTACGAAATGCATTGATATTACAATCTCCGACACGGCCATTCCGACGTTTCACATGTCCTCGTGTGAACTATCTGAAAAGGAAGGATTTATCCACAGTATTTTCGGTCGGCTATCTCTGACCAATAAGTGCTCAAATAATTACAACTTTGTTCACATTTATATCAAGCTCAAAAATTTAGTTATAGAATACTAAATTATTTAATGGACGCCTTTTTTACAAGACGTCAAAGAAAACATAATTCTGTGACAATACATTTCACCAGTAAATACATAACTACAAACATCAGTATTCAAGCATTGTTATAGCTTGTCCAGCAGCGACAGACCATCATTGCTTAACCAGCAATCGATCGCTATTCCATCTTCGCTTAACCAGCGCAAGAAAACCGTACCGTCATTGCTTACCCAGCAATGGAACACCCTTCCGTCATCGCTTAACTAGCTCAGGAAAACCACACCGTCATTGCTTACCCAGCAATGGAACACTATTCCGTCGTCGCTTATCCAGCTCAGGAAAACCACACCGTCATTGCTTACCTAGCAATGGAACACCCTCATTGTACTATAGACAATTCTAGTTTTAATCATTTTGTGTAGAACCTGGCTCTTCGTCAGTTCCTAGGGAAGAAATATCATTATTATCTGACATTTTTCAAATTCGGTCATGTGCGTATTTATAAATGCGATTAGAGTCATGGGCCTTTAGAACATACAAAACAAATTATTACTGGTATTCATGGTCCTAAATCAGAAATCCTATGGCAAATCGAAAACTTAGCTCGTCGTTTTAGGCCACGCTTCCCAATTCATTTACTGGAAAACACACACGACAGAGGCACCTAGTTAGCATGTTACCTTCGGCAGAGGTATCACAGTAGCATACCGAAACACCATGAATGAGGCATCCAGTAGCATGTCATCTTCCATCACGGTTAATAATTCTAAAGAATTTAACGAAAATAACCAATCGCCATACCAACGCCTCAATTGCTGCTTAGTTACTTTTGTTATAAAAGTTTGTCGGCTCTTCAAAGTTTTACTCACTCCTGTGGATTTTCAACGATCCACTCGACTAGCCTGACTAAATTGTGGTCTCAATCTCTAGAAGGTTCATTGTTGTACGCATGAACCCCTCTACTTAAAAATTAGAACATGGATTCAAATGTTATGCAAATGATACGTAATACCAAATCGAAACAATCCGGCATGCTTAAACTTAAAGCAATTTGTTCCAGCGTCAATCACGCTGCACTTACGCGTCCCAAACATTAAGACAAACATTTGAAAAGCATGTCCCGTCTTGTCAGACTTCTCTGCTCCAATGACAGACAGAGTTCTATTGCTCAATTGTTTTTCAGGTAAAACAGTCGACTTCGCAACCGTGGCAGACTCCACTCCGGGCACCAGCTGTCCCGTGCAACTCTTCTGCGGATGATCTAGCTTGCCACAATTTAAACATTCAACAAATTCACAATTTGACAAAACTGGCACGGTCAAGAGGAGTCTGATTTGCCACAGCCCCATCAAAATCAAAATACCAAGTTTTATTGAAGTTTTGGAACATGGACGTGCAGGAACTTGAATAACTTCATACAAATTATACCATGACAATTGATAAAAGTTCACTCAGATTTGAACTGTCTGCACAGCGCTATATTATTCACGCTAACACGGTTTATCCAATACATTCTCTCACTATCAGTGCTACACATCGCCACATTCGTAGATCTTGGGCAGGACGCTCGCCCATTTTGGCTTATTATTTCGAGACAGACTGGTACAGACTTCGTCCATAATTACAGATCTCCCGCCACTGTCATCAATATTTTTCTCAAATAGCATCATCGTACGGTAACTGATCGAATGCATCGATCTCTCACTTCAATCACATTACCCTTAATGTCAACGCAGATACCTGAAACCTGAATACTCAAAAGCACGCTTAGAACTTATTAACAAAATCATCAAAATAAATCCCGCAGCAGCCTCGAGCATATGCCGCTGTCCTCTTAGGGAAACTGGGAACTGCAGGCAGAAACAACCCACTGGCCATACATCACCGTAATTAAACCAATGATCACTCATGCATTGTTAGTATGGTGGCCAAAAGTTAACAAAACACGGCACAAGTGTCGTTGCGGAAGCACAACGATAGCCCGTCTTAGTATCACAGACCACAGGCGCCATGAATACCTGTCCAAGTGCTGTAATGGAATTGTTAAAATACCCTTTAACAGATGGTCAAACTGAACCACGTTACACTATAGTGAGTACCGTAGTACAAGTGAGTCTCAGACACTTCTTGTGGACACCTGAAAAGCCATAACGTCATAGCCTGGGGAAACACTCTGGGCCTCAGTCAAACGAAGATATTCATTTCACCCTCGACGATAAACGTTAAAGAGTTATCAGCTCTTAACAAAAGGGACTTCGAATTATGACAAGTATCTTTACTAGTCATTGTTCTATAAAATACGAAATTTCAGTTCATCAAAACTTTGGAGTGGCTTCCAGACATTCAGTCAAAAACACGGTACATCAGATCTTACTGGTCGCGCTGACAAAAGTCACCAGCGCTTAAAGCCCTCAACCTAATAATGATAATAACAATATCACCTATCTACAATTTGTAGCTCAGTAAACTTTATCTGCAGTTAATAAAATATTAATCTTTAGCATAGTTTTCTAACATATTTTCACCTTTAACTATCTTCTCTGAAGATTTCCAGTGAAATTTTATTGTTATAATTTCGATCTCGGTACACCATAGTTCTGCACCCGCACAGTCATATCTGGATAAAAAGTAAGTAACGATATATCAGGTGCCTCAAAGTTGCAGTGTACCTACACAACGTGTCTGTTAGTTTGCGGAACTTGTACAATGAAAACATTTTACAATCTTTCTTGACATACCGAAACGCTTTAAGGAATTTGTATTAGTTCGTTTGTTATTTCACAAATAACTAACTAAATCGCAAACTGGTTGATACACCCGATCTGTGACTACTTGACTTACATTCAGTTTAATAATATTGTCACGTCGCAGACGATGTAAAAGAGTAGAATCAAGCTACCAAAAAATGAAATACTTATTACGTCATACAAGTTCAATGAAAATGCATTAATCAAAATATAACAACTGCCATGAACACCTACTGTAATAAATAAAATCTTAAATAACATATATGGAGATCGGTAATCCAGATCATCGCCCATCACAATATCATAAACAACAAACTCGAATTCGTCTCTCGTTTCTCAAGAAGCAACTGACCGAATTGCTTTTATTACAACAGTAACCCAATTGCCACCAACATAGCTCACAACGATATCTTGTGCTTTCTAATAAAATCTTTTACCAGTATTTGAAGACCGCTTAACATAAATTCTGTACTCATTACTCACGGTTCTACTTAATCAGCTCTTGTAATTACGTCACCACTCTCCGGGTGGGACACGGACGGAATCCTTGTTACTGCTCAATGCCCTAGGATGAAAACTTACAGCAATTTTTGTAGGTTTTTTGTAGGTCTCCCATCTTAATCTGCTTGGCCCTACACTTCACTTTATAATTCACCAACAGAACACAAACCCACATACAATATTGTGGATCGCAAGCGAATCCCACTTCTGATGTCGCGGGGTAGTATCACTGACAAACTCTATATCGACCAACACTATTTCAGAACCACAACGATAATAAAAACGTGATGATCTCAGCAAGGCAGACATGCACTCACTCCTGAGCACCGCTACACACTGCCTAACCCCAGATTCCACCCAAGCATTGTAGCCAAGAATGCTTGACGTTTCGATTACGGCAAAACAATTAAAAGATTATAAGTGATTCATGTAATACTTGATTCATTAAATGATCGTTACGACATGCTTTGATATTACAATCTCCGACATAAATATATATATATATATATATATATATATATATATATATATATATATATATATATATATATTGCACTGAGTGCATAACTCGTTCATTTTTATCAGTGCGCACTAGCTGAGTTTTACGTGTTTCATTCATACTTTTTGTGTGAACTGAAACATACTGAGTTCTTGCAGTTAATACGATCATATATATATATATATATATATATATATATATATATATATATATATATATATATATATGGAAAACGGTTTGACTATAAAAAGTGAACATTGACCTACATTTTTTCTGGAAAATTCAATCGATAACATCTTGTTTAAAACAAAAGAACTTACCACCCAGTGACATGTTTTCTTTTTAGGTGGCATTTTCCTCTCTTCGAGAAATTAAAATTAAATAAAATGAAATGTGAAGCAGATGACAATCATATTAATACACGGGGCTTATTTTTATAAGTATATTGTCAAATGTCATCTTTTCCGTTGTCTCTTTTGTGTCATTGTTTTATTTAAAATTCCAGTTTTCAAAATATATCCGGGTTATTTCTGGAACCGATTTACCTCTTTTAACAAAATGTATATTTTAGTTGAAATAAAAAGCTAAATTATATTCTATATTTAGCGCATATTATATTACAAATGTGCTACGAAAATAAAAAATAGAGCTATTTTGATTAATAAAATGTATACATTTTCATGTAATACGAGAATTCTAAAAATATTTCTTTGAATGTTTTACTCATTTACTACATATTGCATCATTCTGAAAAAAATGCACATTACTTATTTTTCTACATATTCCAGTGCATAAATGAATAAACAAATAAATAAATAAAAAATAAATAAATACATAAATGAATAAATAAACAAATAAATAAAAAATAAATAAATACATAAATGGATAAATAAATAAAAAAATAAAAAAAGTAAAAAATAAATTAATAAATAAATAAATATTAATAAACTATTGCTGGGTGTGCCAATCAGCTTTGTACACAGATATCGGTAATGATGAAATATTTGCACCTTGCGGGCGCTCACTAGGTGTCACCTCTTAAGCATTCATTTAAAATTCGAAATATTTGGTGTAGGTCGTAATCGATCGCGGTTCCCCAGATTCGCGACCTGACATCAATAATTATGTAAAAAATAAACTGGAATACGAGGATACAAACAGTGAGTATTGTGACGTACCTACCCCTGTGTAGGGTTTGCTGCTACTGCTTCAGGCGCCATACTGTGAACTGTCTGTTTAGGGGTAGTTTAGGGTTGCGGGTAGCTAGTCGGAGGCCCAGGATTATAATTTATAAATCATTGTAAAATATGTAAAACTTAAACTATTATTGACACACACACAATGTACAAAATAAATAAATGTAACTGGTTTCTGTGATTTTAGTGGAAACTAATTTGACTCTAATTTTACTGTAAACTGATCTTAGACTCCATGATGTTAAATTGTAATCTGATTGTAATTTTATTGAAAATTGAACGTACACTCCGTGACGTTAAACTGTAAACTGACCCTGTATTTTTACTGTAAATTGAACTTAGATTCCGCGAAATAAAATCTTATTCGGACTCTTGTGTTTTCACTGCAGGTTACACTTGGATTCAGTGACGGTTTCGCTGTTGATTCAGTCTACTAGGATGTTAGTAGGCCGGTGGCTTATTTCGAGTTTCTAAGCTAGACTGGATGCAGCTGTTGCTTAGAATCTCCACCTGTGCTCGGCGGCGCGACTTTTATATCCGGTTTTAAAAGGGAGACTGTTATCGGTAATCTTATTGGTTCGGTGGCGGAGTTATATCGCGATCTCTGATTCGCTGAAAACCAGGATTGCAAAATGTTTATTTTGCGACTTTAAAATATAATGAATAAATAAATTTCAAGCGTTTCTGTGGCAATTATGTCCAGGTAAAATTATACAATATGAATTGTACAGGAATACAATAAAAAATATTAAATATATTTAAGTTTTCCTTGAAATCTGTGGCTGGCCGTAGCGCTAGTATCGCTCAGTTGTGCCAGTTGTCAAATGGATTATCGGTGATCTTCTCTAAGCCCTGTGGATGGGATCGTGTTCTTAGGGTCCTTTATTGTTGCCCAGACCGGTAGGCACGGCCCGTGGATTAGGGGCATGTCGGCTGACAACGGTTGTATATCTTCACTTAACTGGTAAATTTCCCAAGTGTGCATTGACAAAAAAAAAATTCATCCCGATTTCTTAGCAAAACCTAAAGAAAAGTGTTGGATGACGTTCTCTGCCCTGATTGAAAAGCCCATGGACCGGCTATGAAGAATGGAAATCGCTGGGAAGACTGTGATCGTGGACTTTTGACCAACTCGTGTCTGTAGAGAACAATGGCTCTGTCTGTCGTCCTTGCCGGGAAATTTAAATGAACTGGACGAAAATATGTGACTTCGTCACAGTATAAAGTATATACTTTATATTATATTACGATATATTATGATTTCGGTCACCCTAGAAATGGCAAAGTATGGCGGATTCGCATTTCTCGAGTGTAAAATCTAATTCGTATGAAAAAAATCATGCACTCAAGTACCTCTATTTTTAAAAAATAACACGAAATTCAAGGACATAAAGGCTTTGTACCAATACATCCCACACATCTGTAAAAATTATATGCAGAAATGAACGAGTTGTCCATCACATTTATAGAAGAGGAACCTGAAGAGCTATAATTGTCTTAAATTTTAGTTACATTTCTTTGCAAAGAGTGGAAACTACACGTTTCTCATAAAGGTGGATTTGATCTGTGCAAATATGAAGGGTCATTTCCTTTCCAGAAAAAATTAAATTACTAAATAGAAAAGAACGTCTTTTCTCGATAAAATAAAACATAAAGAAAACTGCTATACTTTTTACTTTATAACATTTTTCTTCATAGCAAAGACCAAACTTTATTCACTGAATGTTCATGTTCGCGTTAAAAATAAATTAAATCTTATTCACTTGTACTGTAAATAATTTATTTATGGTAGGGGTTTTATGTAACATTTTCTGAAAAACCAAATTTTATCAGAAATATGTCACCTTCATCCATTTCCTTTTTTACCTTTTTACTAAATAAATAAACATCATCACGGTATATTATCCATTGATGGTGACTTGTGTACCTCCATAACAAATTATGCAAACTTATTTTTGCCGGTCGGTGTTGTTCTGTTCCGAACAGATAGTTTTAACTCGTAATTATGTACATGTTCAATGTTCATAATTTAATTTTACAAAAGTTATAAAACATTTTTAATTAAAGACGTTGATAAGTAATTAATTGTTTTTTAAAATAAAATATATAATCTTTACTAAATAAGTTAATTAAAATTTTATTCATAGAAATTGTAACAAAAAACAAAACTCATCCCTTCAATTATTTAAATGTTGCTCCATTCATGTTTTCTGAGTACATTAATGAAAATAAGACAATATTACATTAATTAAAATAATGAAAAATAATGAAAACAGTCTAGATTTTCAACTGATTAGTCAGTAATCAAAGCGTGAAGCAGTGAAAATAAACCATGTATTTCTGCTCGGCTTGAGAGAAAACATAAATAAATGTTTTGTTAATTACCGTCACTAATTAAATCTCACTCGGTAGAATATCTTTTGACGTCAGTCAAATCTTTCAGCAGCACTGAAACTGCCCGACGCATTGTTCCTATGCAAATTCAGCGTCACCACGGTGACGCAAGAGGTAGAATTGCGCGCAGAAAATTCTTCACTTGTTTCGCTAGTATTTTATTTTCAAACTTTTGTTTCGTTCGCGACTTGTTTTGTCTGATGAGCTTTTGTTTAATTTTATTGAGATCCGAGTGTTTTCCGCTCTATTCTGACTTTAATTGTGTGGACTGAAATATTTTTATCCGAGATATATTATTTTATAAGCAGAATAATGATAATAGTTTTCAATAAACAATGATTCTATAAATAAAAGAATGGAAAATATTTGATTTCAAATTTTCAAAGAGATATTTCTCCATTTTCAAAAATGGATGAGGTTTTATAATTATAATATATTTATGTACCTACATATTGATCATTTCTAAAAGTATAATGAAAGAGAACTAATTTTAATATTGAGAATGGTGGTGATTACTTTATCCGTTCAATGGCCATGTCATATATTATGAAAAAAAATAATCATCTCGTAATTGCCAATTATGCTCATTAACATTATATACCGAATTTATATTTATATGGCTTTACTTTTTAATTAGAGACATGTATGCCACTTTGATATAAACATCAATTTTGTTTCCAGGTTTTTTTTTCAGAATAACACTGGTTTCAAAATTTAAAAATACCTCTTGTTAGCAATAGGGTTCTTTACTTTAATTTATTTATTATTAATTGCCGCTGTTTGTTCCTATAGCGATTATTTACTTACAAAAGTAGATGTTATCAATAATTTGAAAAATAAGTTGATTTAATAACTGAATATACTAATTATCTTGTTTTATTCTGTTTTAAGATGTCAGGAAAATCGGTTTGTAGTGTACCTATATATTCCAAACAAAATTATCAACTCAAATATTTCAAATCTCCTAAAGATTCCCATATTCTAAAAGCATGGATACGTAAATGCTACCGCAAAGAAAAGTTTTATTCAACATATAAAAGAATTTGTATTAAGCATTTCAAGTCAGATAATTATAAAGATAAAATGCAAACGCGGCTAATAGGTAATAAATAACATAAGACATTAAAAAATACAGGTGAATATAAACATTTTTAACTGTAATTAAAATTATTTTCCTCTTAAATTAATATTCTAGTCATACAATAAAACAATATCTTTGGTTGTTATGTTGACAATGTAAATTTTATAAACAGTTAAAAATATAAGTGTTCTATATTATTTTTTATTCCAGCAATTCCGTTACTTTACTTACCGCCTGATAATTCAAAAGAAAATGAATCTAAAGTAACAGAACGGGTACAAAAAAGTAACAAAAGTTATTAGTGGAACAGCTAATTAGGGCAGAAACTAATTGTTTTTGTGCCTCACGTAAAAGATTTAAATTATGAAACGATTATTGATAAGAGCCAAGATACTATATATTAGCAAATTAGAAAAAGAAAATGTTGAACTGAAAAATAATGTGTTGCAGTATGAAAAATCTGAACTGGAGGAACAAATTCGTGAAGAGGAATTAAAAATTGCATTCAAACATTTTTAACTCCGAATCAAGTTGATATACTATTTAAAAAAATCATTTTGCCGGCAAAGAATTTTATAACAATATTTTTTTTTAAATCCCAAAATACGTATTCAACAATCTTTAAAGAGAAGATATATTTCTATTAACAGAGGTGGGTTTAAAAAGAAATAGAAAAACAGTGACGTAAAGTTCTGTAATTTATTATTAATTTAATTAGTAGGTTAAAGTTTCTAAATTTTATTAATTAAGTAATAATGTATTTCGAATACTAAATATAATTCTGTCTAAAAAATAACTATAATCGTATAATCTTTGCTAGTTGGCTCAGATAGGTTGAAAGTGACGAGGCAATCTTATATATTCTATTAACCATGAGTCAGCATCATTAGATAATATAACTGTTATCATCTACAATTTATGTTCAAGTACATTACCATGTATATATATATATATATATATATATATATATATATATATATATATATATATATATATATATATATATATATATCACTCTCAGAACTATATTTATTCCATTCTATTTAAAAAACTTGCAGCAGATCTATACGAATTAGTGTTACAAGAATGTTGCTGCTGGTAGTACTCGTTACTGTGATACTTGTGTTATTACTTTTCTTTTTATCATATCGATATGATTATTGGAAGAAACATGGAGTTTCTGGGCCGACTCCAACATATTTATTGGGAAATATGGGTCCATCTTTGATGATGACTGAAAACCCAGGGCAAATATACAAAAGAATTTACAGGTGAGGATATTCATTATTGTTTTATTTATTTTAGTTTTTTATGAACAATTTGAAAATATGAATGCATAATAATTTGCCTTTGTAATTTTTAAATTTATTGATATATAAATAAATAAAATATTAGATACTATGCAGCATATATGATAATTTTTTTAAATGTACTTTTTAAGCTTCAATATGTGGGTACATATGATATTAGTTTTGTTTGTGTGTTAATATTTCTTAAGATATAACAATTGTATCCTAACGTTGGTAACTTACAGTTCTGTGAGAACAAAGAAAATAGTAGCCGATTAACAGAGATCAATAACTGAAATCAACCGGCTAACCGCGTTTACTGCAAAATCCGGCTATATAATTATAATCACGCAAATACAAGTAATCGGTGAACTTATTATCCGGGAAAATGGTAAATATACTATATTTAAACAAAAAAAGAAAAAAAAAACAATCAATCAATTTCAATACAATTTCTTCTATTTTTGCAAAAATGAGTACACCAACAACATGCAGGCTATTCGAATAATTATAATGGACTATTATTGTGTTATTTGAGATACCCGGCGAACTGCTTAAACTAAATAATCGGAAATGAAAACCGGTGAAACCGATTGATTGTTCAGTACAAGTAATTTATATAGAAAAATATTTAAACTAATTTAATAATTTTCACTAAGGTTTTGCAGGAGTTCCAAACTTCAGTAAGTTCTTTATTGACTTTTTTACATGTTTTTTTCGTAATACGTCCTAATTTTTTAAATTATTTAAATTATTACTCTTATATTTAACTAATAGAACAAAAAGCAGCAGTGATTCTATCCCACCGCTGTCACCACTTTTTATAACAGGTTGCGAGGTGCAAACTTCAATAACTCGCTACTGTTACCGGTCCAACAAACGGTTTTTGAATACTTGACCCTAAAGTCAAACACTAATTTAATTAATGCAAAACCTAATTTACATCAGGGGTAACGCTGCCACTACTATCCGTGTTATCAGAGTCCGCAGATAGAAAGACTCAATGCAAAAAGTTTAAAACAGACGCGGTCTATCAATCGACAAAATAAATAATATTCACAATTAATACTTACACTTCCGCAAAAACTGAAAATTGTTAACTTGGGCAACTTAAACAATAAAACTGAGAACTGGTTGATCTACTACAGTATTTACAATTAATAGGTTTTTAGAATAAAAGAACAAAAGTAAATTTAAGAAACAATCTAAACAGCTCGGGAGGACGCGAATTTCAACAATGACTCAAGACACAAAGACTACAAAATTCACAAGTCACTAAGACAACAGTCGAATGGGAAAAGAACAAACGTCACAATCAAAAGTCAACACAAGACTCTCCATGATGAGATCATTTCAAAACCATCTTCACTGGATTTCACCCCACTTCCCAATAAGGAAGTCTAACCTTCATACCCTTATTTAAATTAACACAACGTAATTGATCAAGTAATTTAGAACATTTCAGAGGTTTAAGGGAAGAACTGAATTTCTAATGGCTTCTCGAATTCTCGCCTACGTGACATAAGTCAATCACCCAATTTTCTAAAATAGCTTTTCCTGCTGTAATACATCCGTCTTTTCTAGCCTTATTCTATGTAATATTATTTTTTTAAAAATACTTTTACAACACGCAACAATTCCTACAAAATATCAAGAAACAACACCCATCCTAAAATCTAACAAAGACTAACTTCGAGAAGCAATTTAAGAACCTTGCAAAAAAGAGAATAATTTATAAGGCCTGAACGTTCTGAACGCAAGATCCGTAGCTATTCTTCAGGTCCGACTACATATAATTTTAACAAAGAGGCGTCGCTATGCAAATGTGTTACACTAATATGCAAAATTTATTGTGAATAATTTGGGGATTCCACAGCAAAACTAGTAACGTCACTTTTTTGGATATTCCAGAATATCAAATTTGTTATGTTTATCGGCTAATACAAAACAGATTTTTAAATATCTTTTAGCAAATTTTGTGAGTTCCTAAAACAGAAATTAATAAATTGATAAAAAGTAATTAATATGTATTGGTAAAGGAAATGTTCTATATCTTTGTTTTTGTCGAAAGTGGCATACATTATATACTTTTGCTATAGAATAAGAAATATGTATATTCCGCAATAGATTTTTTTTTGTATGAATAATTACACAGCGTAAAGTTCATCGATGTTCAAATATGTTTTTTGTTCTTGTTAAATTCATAATATCTTCTATTTCAGTCAATATACGGACAAACCTTACGTAGGTTATTATAAATTTATAACGCCTGGAGTAATTTTAAGAGTCATTGAGCTTATTAAAAACCTTTTGATAAGAGATTTTAACAGCTTCCATGATAATGATATTTACATAGATAGAGAAATTGATCGATTAGTCGGAAGAAATCCTTTTTTTATTAGGGGACATGATTGGAAACATCTCAGAAATATAGTCTCTTCTGGAATTACTACTAGCAAGGTATGAAATAAACTAATATTTAAGTGCAGATAGTATGCATCTATACAATATTTTCAGGTCAAAAACATGTTTTATTTGATATCAGATGTTTGCAAAAATCTTGTATCTTATTTAGAAGAACAACCAAAGACGACAGAAGGTATTGAAGCAAAGAAATTAGCATGTAAATTCACTATAGACGTAGTCGCTTCTTGTGGCTTTGGATTAGAAGCTAAAGGTCTTCAAAATGATGGTCCTGAATCAGAGTTTGTAATAATGGGTCAAAAAGTTATAGCGCCAACTTTTTGGGTCGGGTTGAAGCACATTGTAATGTTTATTCTACCAACAGCTACAAAACTATTGAAACTACGGTAAGTTTAATTGGGTACATATTTCTATACAATTTGTAACAAGTCCGAAAAGTTTTGTATTTATTATGAGACGTTTAAATTAATTAGTTTTTTATGTACCAAGAATCGTAGGTGTAGTTTTACGGTCGAGAATACAGTTTGCTACCAAAGCCCGTAGGACACCTGTCACTTATCAAATCAGTGGCCCAACACAGTTCATTTATAGAAAACCGCGAATTAAATTTGCGAATTTTGAAATAGTTATTTTTTATTCTAGATTGGGAAATGTCACTTTTGTATTCGAGAATGCAGAAGCACTTCGCAATCGTGTATCAAAAAACGTTTTTTCGAAATAAATGTTCCAAATTTAATAATAATGTAAACAGAAAATTTTGACAGGTTTAATTAATCTAACATCCAAGAATGATCGCGACATCTAATGTCACTGATAGAAATGTTCGTAATGTAATGTATATAAGCGGCATTATTAGGAATAATTGCTCAATTGGGATACTCAACATTCAATATGAATAGAATTCTAAGCAAATAAAAATAAAGGGACAGACTTTATTAAATTGTCACCCTTTTTTCAATCAAAAAATTGGTGGATGTAAAATACTGTTACATCCTGAATGTAGTAGATATTTATGCGACAAGTATGACATGAATTAGAAAAATCGAATGAATCTTGTAAAACAAAATTTATTCAAAAGTTACATAATTTTTTTATCTATGACCGTAATTTACAATAAAAATATTATTTGTCGATTTTTCCGGGAGTAACTCCAGGCTTGCCTTTGCAGCTTGTTCTGCAATATGCGCTTTCTTGTTAATCATCAGTAAATTCCATTTTCAATGTATTGGTACTTTTACTAACTTATGATTAAATATACGGATAATAATCACACTTTTCTTTTTACAATGTTGTATATCAAACTGCGGTTAGAAACATGAAACTCTTTATACCATCAGTACGACAGTATCGATGTTATAAAGGAAAAAAATTTATAACCGTAACTTTTATCATTGTTTACGATGTGTAACGTGTAAACCTGTAAGGTGGCCGTAGATAATAGTTATTTACATACGAAATGCGTGAACGCTTGGTTCCCGAATGAATGTTTAGCGGCGCGAGCTTGCGAGCGTTGCCATAGAACGATTCCGGAAACCAAGTTCGTACGAATAGTATAAAACTAATAATTAGTAATTTGTATACAAACGATTTTATTTATTAAAACTTTATTACATAACACTGCTTTGTAGATAACTTCAGAATGATGTGTCAAATTTAAATTCAAAATGTTTTAATGTTTATTTTTATGTAATGTAGTGTTAATCATGGTATATACAAAACTATTTATCACTTACCAAGTATTTCACTTGTAGCATCTAGTAAATTCGAACTTAATAAACTTGATAAATTTATGGTTTTGTTACAATTTATATTACGTTTGTTGGTTATGTTTTACCGACTTCCCGAGTGCTCTGTTGTGCCAACTCCCGCCAAGAAGAAATTGTTGCCAATATTGTGAACCAAATGCACACTTCATTATTTTAAAATTAAATTTCATTCAATATTCCACCATTTTCTTTTATTATTATTCTTATTATTATTATTATTATTATTATTATTATTATTATTATTATTAAGCGAAACAATGTTTGACAAACTACTTTTTACTTCCCGTCATACCGAAGGTAAGGGAGGTAATGTTATCGGTCCAAAAATTTTGTAGTGAGTTTTCAGTAAATGAGCAGGAATTAGGGTCCCCACAACACATTTTTATTATTTTTACGATGGTGTGTGTGTGTGTGTGCGTGTGCGTGTGCGTGTGCGTGTACGTGTGCGTGTGCGTGTGCGTGTGTGTGTGTGTGTGTGTGTGCGTGCGTGATAATTTTTTCGTCCAAGATAACTCTTATAAAAAAACCTCCAAAAATTTCCATTTTCCGTATTTAAGTTTTCTACATTCATTTAAAGAGTAGATTAAATTTTGGGTAAAATTGGCCAACCGGAAATAGTACTTCACTTGAAGCCCATAACAGTTTTTAGTGAAAAACTATAATAAAATATAATCCTAAACTTTTCAATTTTAGTATTTAGGACTACTATATCAAGGTAAAAAACATTAGATTTTGGCTAGAATTGATAAACCGGAAGTGATACTTTTCTTGAAGCTCTGAACAGATTTTCGTAAAAAATATATTATGATATATTCCAAAACTTTTCAATTTTAGTATTTAAGACTTTTATACAGTGGCGGCTTGTCAGGGTAGGCAGGTGAGGCAGTGCCGCACCAGAAAAGAAATAAAGCTGTAAATAATGTAAAGTAGTATGTAAATTAAATTTCAACTTATTCCGTAATGCTTGTCTTCATAAAAACCAAAAGAATAATTTAAGTAACCACCATAACTAATCTGTAATGCAGTTCACCTGATTTACACTCTGTGAAGTGCTACTCGCAATGAGGCACCCTTGAGGCACCCAATGCCTAAGTAGCCCAATGTTTTTGATACGGTTTTCATTCATACAGAGCTGCTCGAGGCACTGCCGCACTGCTTCTAATGCAATGAGTGCGTAAAGCATAAAAGTTAGTAGTTACTTCACTTTCCACACGGCCTTATAGAGGCCGAGACCGTACGTGAATACAATCAAACGCCGCGTACTGACAAATTTTGTAAGTAGGTTCACGGCGGGGGAATTAAACGGATTGCAAAGAAAATTAAAACTGTAGCATTCCAATCTCCTTTTTAAGATAAAGAGTAAAATGAAATTAAATGATGTATTTTACACAGTTAATATTTGATGGCTTGTAGCAACAACTGCGGCGAACCGGCAATCCTGTATAATAGTCGCGCCAAATTCTCTTGGGTTTATACTTTATACACATACTCCGTTTTATAAAGAAAATTTAATCTCGGAGTTCAAAATACGAGTTTTGTATTTATAAAAATATATACAAAATCCTGGATTTTAATTATAATCCTGGATAAAAATTTAAATCGCTTTTATAAAACCGGGCATTAGACAGTTAATCTAGGTAAGTCAACAATCCGTTAAATATATTCTCTTTTCCTCGCTTTTTCATAAAATATTCTGTGATCTGGCAATTTATTTTTGTACATGATATGGGAAAAACATGCAGCTGCACCTCCATTGAAAAAATGTAACTTTCAATTATAAGGAGTTTGACCTTGAATGAAAAAAAGAAATTCGCCTGCGGCGCATTTTTTGCTGGATACCTTGCCTCACCAAAGTTTTAGTGCACGAGCCGCCACTGCTTTTATATCAAGGTAAATAACATATTAGATTTTGGCTAGACTTGATAAACCTGAAGTGATACTTTACTTGAAGCTCTGAATATATTTTTGTGAAAAATATATTATAATATATTCCAAGACTGTTCAATGTGGTCTCATGGCCGCGTGCCTGAGTGTCAGCAATGAGTGCCCGTGAGCTGACGACTGGTAAGCGCCCGCACGGTACAAATATTTCATCATTACCGATATCAGCACAAAGCAGATTGGCACACCCAGCAATGGGTAATAAGCCGTGATGACATATTTATTTATTTAAAACTGTTTAAATTTAGTATTTAAAACCATTGTATCAAATGGAATAACATATTAGATTTTGAATAGAATTGATAAACCGAAAGTGATACTTTACTAGAAACTCTGAACAGATTCTCGTGAAAAATATATTATGGTATACTCCAAAACTTGTCAAATTTAGTATTTAAGACTTATATAAAGGGAACCAACACATTAGATTTTGACTAAAATTAATAAACCGGAAGTAATACTTTATTTAAAGCTCTAAACATATTTTCGTGAAAAATAAATTGATACAATCCAAAACTTTTCAAATTTGGTATGTAAGACTTTTATAATAATGAGAACGACATACTAGATGTTTTCTAAAATTGATAAACCGGAATAATTATTTTACAGGAAGCTGTAAACAGATTATCTTCAAAAAATATATTAGAACATGATTAAAAATTTCTCAAATTTGGTATTTAAAACTCGTGTATTATTTGAAACTACATTATATTTTGACTATAACAGATTTTCGAGGAAAAACGTAATAAAATATAATCTAAAATTTGGTATTACAGACTTTTCTATTTATTGGATCAACAAATTAGATTTTGTTTACAAACGACCAACCGGAAGTGATACTTTACTTAAAAGCTCATTGCTATTTCTAACATGGAATTGACGGGAGATCATATGTTGGCCACATCAGATTTTTTATTGTATAAATTAAAAGTACCTACTTTATTCTTGCACAAGTTTTAAATTGTAACGATTTCTACTCACCTATGAAATAGACAACAGAAAATCCTATTATTTTGTAATATTTTGGGGATATCTAAATAATGTATGTAGAAATTTTCTTTTAAACAGAATAATATTAAAAGAGTTATTGATTTGTTAAGATGTTTTTCAATCATCCTTTATATTGTTAGAATACTAATGCCCATATTCATAAACACTCGTTAAGTTTCAAAACGGCTCGTTAAAATTTTTGACGAATAGAATAAAACTTGACAAGTTACATTTCGATTTTTTTGTCAGTGTCGACTGTTTCTACTGGATAAAAATTATAACGATCCGTTAAAAAATGTACGAGTGTTTATGAATATGGGCATAAATCTACAAAATACACTGTACTAGTGGATATTTACTTTTCTCAATTTATAGTGTCCCATTTCTGTAATTATTCTAATTTGTAGTATCGATAGCTAATAAAATAGCATATTCGTCTCATCATGTACTTGAAGTCATTTTCTGGATTTGTTACCTAACTGAAATTTATTATTTAGATTTGTATGTCGTGAAGCAGAGGAATGGTTCATTAAGGTTATTAAAGATACAGTTCAATATAGAGATGCTAATAATGTTAACAGGCACGATTACTTAGATATGTTAAGAGAAATTCAAGCAAAAACAGAAGGAAGTAAGTTATTAATAGTGACATAAATTAATTTGTTGCTCATAAATTTGTTTACCTACATATTTCCAGGTTTTGATACCATGGAAATAGCCGGGCAAGCTTTTACTTTCTTTGCCGATGGTTTTGAAACTAGTGCAGTCACTTTAGCTCATACTTTGTATGAATTAGGATCGAATCCCGAAATTCAAACCAAGCTCAGAAATGAAATTGACACTGTACTTGCCAGACACAAAGGGGAAATTAACTATGATAGTATACAAGACATGAATTACTTAGACTGTGTTTTAAATGGTTAGTACTAATTTTTAGATTTAAATACGTATATGACTTATGAACATTCCACTAATTCAAGTTTTGCACTAAAAACAGACATGCAATCTTACTATATTCAACTTGTAAATATGTATAGGCATATTCATTCCTCATCTGGGCGATATATAGTCCTTGACATAGGCGTTTTACATAGAAAAACAGCTGTTTTCAAATATTATGTACATTAAATTTTATAGTATAAAATTATGAATTTTTTGATATCAAAACTAGAATTTATGCTTTTGGGTATCAAGTAAACTTAATTTAAAGCCAATGTAAATCGAGTTTACTATCAAACATTACTTCTATTTGTTTTGACAGATGAGCAACATATTCAAAATGCTTCTTGCACTGGAGAAAGCTAATCATCAGCCTTATTTTATATGAAAGTTTGTTAACTCTTAGCAACATTACAATAAGTTTTAATCAATAGAAACAAATGTAAAACCTGCCATTTTCAAGTTTTTTTTAGTGCTCACAATTATTATTGGTTATTTGCTATAGCAATGTTGCTGAGATATAATACCTTTCTTACAAAATATTGTTTTGTTATTAGTTTCAAATTAGTATATTTAGCCTAATTTATAAAATTTAATTGTTAGGTCATTTTCTGATTTCTGAAACACGTAGACGGGTAGTATTTACTCTTAATCAAAATTGATTAATATATTACTAAAATAACAGTCAGTTGTATTTAAATTATACCTAAATATTTTCAAATGGTAGCTATGATAACTTATCACTTAGGGTAGATAAAATACTATTACTATTACTAATCCTAGAAATTAGTTAATTTTCATACTTACGTCTAATAAATGACATCAGTGAAATCTATGCTAGCGCTGTTTATGAATAAATAGATATTAAGATAAAACATAAGAAATAATATTTGGTTATTTCGTAAGTATTATGGTTGTCATGCCTGTTTTTTTCCAAAACTGTATTAGCGGCTGAATACTTCGGTGCACAGCATACTTATTTTTTATGTTTTATTCCTTATTTTATAAGAAGAGTTGCATAAAGTTAATATGTCATAATTAAGCAATAAGTTTCATAAGGCAGTCTTTTAACGAATGAGTCCATGTTCCAAAGGACGAGTGCGATAACAGGCCTTATGAAACATGTTTTTAGACTATTTTTCTGTTGAGGGAATTTTCTAATTTTTTATATTTTATTCACTATAGCGAGAGAATGTGGAATTAATTTTTTAACAATGAACAGACACAAGTCATTGTGTAAGTCAAAAGAACAATCTTGGAGGAAAATTCTCTCGCTATCGAGAACGGAGTATAGATTTCTTTGTCAAAAATGTGACTCGGTGTTACAATTATGTTGGTAGCGCTTCCCGCTAAAAATTTAACTTCATAGTTGAAAATTCAATGTTGACTGAAAGCATTTTGAGGTTATTTGTCATTTATCTGTCAGTTTTAAAAGTATTCATACCACCTCTAGAAAACGAAAAGCGCCAATAACAGTGCGTACTGCGTATGCAGATATTAATGTCGTGTTTTCAGCGCGTTTATAAATTCATAAAAACACCGAAATAGAAAAATAATATATTACGGAAGAGAAAGCTTGTGAGTGGTAGAAATAGAAGAGCTTGTATGAATGAGAAAGAGGCGAAAATAGTGTGTTTGAACAGATGTTCAATAATTTTGTTTGTTTTAGAGGGCCTTCGAAAACATGGCCCTATTCAGTTTATTGCACGTTTATGCACTAAACGTTTTGAACTCCCTCCACAGAATGGAACAGGATCGAACCTTGTAATCGAACCCGGTACTCCTGTAGTCGTACCCGTTTTAGGTATTCACTACGATCCTGCTTATTACCCTGACCCAGAGACGTTCAACCCTGAACGTTTCAATGAAGAAAACAGAAATTCCAGACCGAAATGCGCTTTCTTACCATTTGGAGACGGACCTAGAATATGTCTAGGTATTTTTTATCAATTTATTTAAATAAATTCTGGCTAAATCGTTACCTACGGTTTTTGTTATAGGAATGAAAATGGCTTTGGCGCAAACTAAATCCGCTCTTGCAGCAATTATAGCAAATTTTGATGTTTCCGTAAATCCGAAGACCCTGAGACCTCTAAAACATGATCCTCAATATTTTATGACTAGTGCTGTTGGAGGAATCTGGTTGAATATTACAAAGAGAAGACGTTAAATATTATTTTCTCGTATCATTGTATTTGAGTGGTTATTTTTATCACTATAAATTTTTAAAAACAACTGTAGAAGATAATTATTTTTCTCAGAATACATGGTTAATGTTATATATTTGAATTTTTTATTTGCTCCATATATAAATTTGTTTTCAGTATATTGTCAAATATGTATATGTATACTTTTATCTACTCATCCTACGCGTATTATGTATAGTGTTCATTTTATTTTGTCTACTATTGCTATCTCGTGAACTATAAGAGCTACGAGGTCGGTTAAATTAGCAAACAATTTCTATTTTACAAGACTATTAAAATAAGCGAAACATTTTTTTTAAAACTAGTGGTTTCCAAATACTCGGTGCAACTTTCTTATTTTAAATGGGACACCTATATACTTTTATACATTTGGAATCAACGTAAACTTACCAAATCAACGATATACTTGAAGTAAATTTTTATTGAAGAAATGAATTACAAAATCCTAAGAGAAAATTATGAATAATTAACCTGCTAAGCCATGATATCAGGCGGGCCATGAAAAAATCTGTGATAATATTGAGTAATGTTGAAGTCAATTGTTTAAATAGTAAGTTATTTTTGTAAAATTATGTAATTTGTTATAAAAAAATAATAAATTTCTTATCACAGCCTACCTTAATTATACATAATTTTTTCCACGTTTATGTAATTTATTTCTTCAATTAAAAATTTACTTCAAGCATATCATTGAATTCGTAATTTTACGTAGATTCTAAATATATAAAAATATATTGAGTCTCTTATTTAAAATAAGAAAGTTGCAACCAGCATTTTGAGAACCACTGGTTAAAAAAAATTGTTTGTCATATTAATAGTCTTATGATATAGAAATTGTTTGCTAATTTAACCGACCTCGTAGCTCTTATAGTTCTCAAGAGAGCAATTGTGAACAAAACGCTGTATTGTGCCCTACGCTATGAATAATAAATCATATTTATCATTTCAACTTTTAAACAAATATTTATCATTTGTAGGTCACGTGTTACAATTTTTTTTTTCAATTAAATAGTAAAAACTTCGAAAATAACAAATAGTGTTTCTCAAGATTTTATTAAGAATTAGTTGTTTAATGAGATTCAGACTGATATCTTATTAACCTCTTTAACTAATAATAAGTATTTATAACTATGTAATTGTTCATATTTTTTATCAAGATTGAGTTGTTTAATTGGCTTATGTAATTTATGTTCCCTGAAAAAAATAAAAACAATTTATATCGTACAATTTTATCACATTTTTATTTTATTATACAAATTCTATGTAAACGATACAATTTTACATAGTTTGCATCTTTCCATAACGATAAAATAGAAAAAATCTTACATTCAATTTATTCAGGTGTCTGAAGTCTGAAGCAGACATTAGCGATAAAAATTTCCATTAGTTTCTATTTTCTACTATACTCACGAGCTACTAAAAGTTTGATAAACCCATCTGTTCTTAAAGATATAACAACAGAGTCACGGGTTTAGTTTTAGTTTCTCGTCTAGCAGTAACACTACATGAATATCCCTCTGTTTTACATATTAGTGCAGGCGCCAAGAAACATTCCGTTTAAAAAAACCGGTGGATTCATTCTGATTGATGATTTAAGTTCAGAAAGACCTAAAGAATGAAATTCTGAATGTTGCCGGACAAAGTCAGTGGTCAATTTTTTTTTATATGGGTATAAGAATTATTGATGAAATCGCTGTAACGGTGAAGAAAACGTTATTACTACTAAATAGTTGTTTCTGTAGGATATGAAATTACAAACATCACGAATATTATAAAATACAAATTTAATATGGTAAA
Organism: Harpalus rubripes; assembly: GCA_963082715.1. NCBI lineage: Eukaryota > Metazoa > Arthropoda > Insecta > Coleoptera > Carabidae > Harpalus > Harpalus rubripes. The sequence continues at coordinate 28,334,453 of OY720450.1, forward strand.
AAAGCCGCGTGCCTGAGTGTTTGGTCGCGAATCTGCCGAACCGGGTTCGACCCCGACCGATGCCAAAGAAGAAATATTTCGAATTTGAATGGCACTAAAGTTACCCTTGTGGTGCACCCTCCACACATCAATGAGTGCCCGTGAGTTGACGCCTGGTAAATGCCTGCACGGTTTTTGGATACGACCGATGGTCGTTTTCTTTGTATCCCTTTCCGCAGCAGTTTATATCAGCTCCAAAGAATTGCAGCGGGCCATATTGTACTCGACACGGTTTAGATGTTTTAGTTATAAAAGAATTTTCACGTAACGTCAAACTAGATAGTGTGATAGTTTATTTTGATTGCTGAGTTAACTGTGAAGCGGATTGTAGAATGTTTTGCCATATTTTTCATACCGTTCGTGGAAGTATTGAGGATGTTGTTATATAGAGTGCGGACACTGATATTTTCGTGCTTGGCGTTCACTTCTGGCGTACACCGCCGAACATTGGTTGCCGGGGTATTTGGTTTGAAGGAGCGAGTAAAAAAGAAAATATTTTATTTAGCAGCTAAATCCATAATAAAAATATTTGTAATATTTTACCTGGGTTGCGTGCCCTAACTGGTTGCGACACGACAAGCTGGGTAGGAACTAATAAACATTGTATGCTTCATCACAAGTATTTGTTCAAGATGCTCTCTCTACTTTTGGAAATACCTCAGAAACTCTGATGCACTTTCATCAGGTTGAAGAAGTCTGCACTTATTTGTTTGCCGAACAAAAAATCACATGAGATGAAATACGCTACAAGTTGATTACCCGTAATTCAATTTAAATTAACTAAAATTATTTGTACTTCTGATGCTTTATTTTTACATTGTTTAAGAGCTGCAGCCTAAACATACTTATGGAAAAACATTACAACCACTGTTCGAGCCTCTGAACTTGCTCCAATTTGGCTATGAATTACAAAATTCCAAGTTACATCCGACGAAAATGATAAAACCTCCTCTGCCTGACTCTGTAATTAGGCCTTGCAAATGTAATTCAGACTGCAGAACAATGTCTTGTAGTTGTAAAAAAAATGATTTAAACTGTATCTCTCTCTGTAAATGTGTTCATAACGATTGTCAAAACTTATATTTTTAAGATAGTATCTTCTTCTTTTTCTTCTTCTTTTTCTTCTTCTTCTTCTTCTTCTTCTTCTTCTTCTTCTTAGGGGTCGCTGTTCCTTACTCTTCTCCTCCAGTCATTCCTGTCCAACACATCTTCACACTGTCCTTCCTCATTCTTTAGGTCTTTCTGAACTGAAATCATCAATCAGAATGAATCCACCGGTTTTTTCAAACGGAATATTTCTTGGCGCCCGGTCTATATACCATAAATACAGTTTGTATCAGAGAGATTTCTACCCAGGTTGGTGACCGGGACCGGCGAATATTGAAATTTAACATGTAAATTGTACTTTAGTAATTTCCTGCATCTATCAATAAGTAAAATTAATTTTTCGCATTTTATAACTAGAAATGAGGTACGAAAATGTTAAAAATCACTCCAAAAATATAAATAGCCATGGCAGTGAAACAGAAAAGTAACAAATATTGAAAGGTTTATCTGCCAAGCTAGGTTAGGTTATGTTTATTATTATTTGCAATTTCTGTTCAAGTGAATAATTATCTATTAAAATTAATATATTTTTCATCTCACAGAAATTACAAATAATGGTCATAACAGTCCAATATAAATTATTTTCGTTCCATTACAAATAATATTTAATAAAAATGGTCTAACCTAACTTTTTAAAAGACAAGCGTTATATTTATTTAAAGTTCACTATTTTTGAGGTGATATTCGACATTTTCATTTCTAATTGCTGCCTTTACAAACCATATAATTTTTATTTTTTTAATGCTTCTGTCATTGCATGCCTTATTTCATTGAAAATGAGTTCAGAATGTGCTCTGAAACCGATATAGGTCCTCCTTCTCATGTAGAAGAATTAAATGTAAATAAATAATTCTTAAATTAATATAAAAAAATTTGATGTGGCCAGCACATTACCTTCCGTCCGTTCTATGTATTATGTCACTTGACACTGACATTATTCAATCAGAATTATTTAATATAGTAGCTGTTTCCATAGTTATAGCATAGCTGGCTAAATTATGAAATTTAATTTCTTTATAATTTTTACCTTCCGTCACTTTTAGGTAAAAAAGGTATTGTCTTTGGTCAAAAAATTCGATGGTGAGCTTTTGATGGATAAGCACGTTTTAGGGTCCCTAGAATAAGATTTTACTATTTTTACGATGATGTCTGTATGTGTGTGTATGTGTGTGCGTGCGTGAGTGCGTGCGTGCCTGCGTGCGTGCGTGCGTGCGTGTGTGTGTGTGTGTGTGTGCCTGTGTAACAAAATTTTCGTCTACGATAACTCTAAACCTACAATTCCAAAAATTATAATTCTTTTGTATTCCTCTTCGTTACATCCTATGTGAAGAGCTGATTAGATTTTGGATAGAATTGGTCAACCGGAAGTACCCTAATTTGAAGATTTTAACAGTTTTTTTTGAAAAAACGATGTTAAATATCATTTTTTCACATTTAATGCTATTATAAATATTAAAGAATATTTTATTATCTATAGGATTTCAATGCATGTTATATTTCATATTAAATGGATACAGAGTTAAAAAAAATTATAAAGAGATTAAATATCACATATATTAGCCAGCTATGCTGTAACTCTGGAAACAGCTGCTATATTAAGAAAAGTCTGATTGAAAGGTGTCAGTGTCAAGTGCAGTTGACAGTATGTATGTGTTATAATTTTAATGTAAATATAGGATCTTTTGCTTTCTCTATGGAATTTGTATAAAATACATACAACTGCCTTAAGGTAATGTACAAGAAATAGAATCTTTTGCAAGGACCTTTCTGTATGACATTTATACAAAATACATAGAACTGACGGAAGGTAATGTGCTGGCCACATCAGATTTTTTAACTCTATATCAGTTTAATATGTAGTATAAAATTCAGTCAAATCGTATAGAGAATAAAATATTCTTTAATATTTATAATAACATTAAATGTGAAAAAATTATATTTAACATTGTTTTTTTGAAGAAAATCTGTTAAAATCTTCATATGTGGGTACTTCCGGCTGACCAATTGTAACCAAAATTTAATCAGCTCTTCTTATGGATGTAAGAAAGAGAAATAAGAAAGAATTATAATTTTTGAAATAGTAGCATTAGAGTTATCGCAGACGTAATTTTTCTCACACATACACGCACGCGCACACACACACACACACACACACACACACACACACACACACACACACACACACACACACACACACACACACACACACATCATCGTAAAAATAGTAAAGTCGTATTCCCCAAAACGTGCTTATTGATTAAAAATTCATCACCGAATTTTTTGGCCAAAGACAACACTTTCCTTACTTACAGGTGACGGACAGTAAAAAATCATTATTGATATGTTCTTATTTATTTCATTTTCAATTTTTCAATTGTGTAATATTCTTTTTTACGTCTGTTAAAAGTACCTTTTTTCATTAAAATGGGTCTATAAAGTATGCCTTTTTAATACATGAAAGTGTGAAAAATGTGCACTTTTTTAACGCTGCGGAGTGAAATAATAAAACGCTACGGCACTTTTTTTCACGCTCACATTGCAGACGTAAAAAAATTGTATGCAACTCGTGAGTAAATTAAATCATTCATTAATAACCCCTATTAATACACGATTTTATTAATAAACGATTTATTGGGTGCGTTTACCACCTGTAATGCTAAGGCTCAGTTGTAGCAAAATGCGAGACTGAATTAAAAGACATGATTTTAACACTTGCTACCTAGGTATTTTCACATAACATACTATTGAAGTGAATTTGAAACAACAATATACTTCAAATAACATAAAAAGCCACTTATTCTACCTAGCGTTTTAATTTTTTCTGATGTATGCACTTATTTCAAAACTCACCTCGTATCAATTATGTAAAAAGTGACATTTTATAACGCCATGAAGTTAGGTAAAATTCGACTTTTTAAGATGGAATTAGATAATAGTACATTAAAATACATGTTTCATAAGACATGATTTTAGCGCATGCGTCTTTCTTAGAATCGAGCGGCTACTTCTGATTTTGGCACAAACAATTTAATTTCTCATGCCATGAAGTAGTAAGGGGCTACGAAATTTATTGCAACATTATTTTACATATATCTTATTTCTATAAATCTGTAAAAGGTATAATGAAGATTTAAAAAGTAACAAATAGAGAATTTATGGTCCTGATGCGGTATTTCGCTACCGAAAATCAGTAATTTTAATATGTAAGGAGTGAGAATATTTGCTATATGAAGGTGTTCTTAGGAGAGTGAAGTGAGTCACATGATCGATGATGAATGTGGTCGAGGCGAAAGAAAGGTGTTTGGACAAGAATGTATGGCTAAGGATGATTGTTGCGTGAGTATTTGGTTGTATGATGTACGGTTAGTAAGAATGTTGTTAAAAGAATGGAGTGAGTCAGTTGAACTTTTAGTGTTGTTCTTATTGTTTTCGGTTTTGTGCTAAGTGGCACATGCGTGGTATGTAAACAGAGACCTTAATATTGTCTAATATTTGTAATAACATATATTGAAAATATGTAATATTGATAGGTAGATATTTATTATTCAAAAAAGCTGCTTCAACTAGTACTTCTGTTTGTTCAATTGTTTCCAAAAACTAATCAGCTCTTTACATTAATGCTAAAATGAGGAATACAAAGTTTCAAGATGTAATCTTATACGCGTAGTTTTTGAGAAACTGTCCTGACGTAAATAAACATTTGATACGCAATACGAAATTTCATATAACTATGACTTTCAAATTTTTATTACACTAAATATGAAGATTAAATTTATTCACATTAGGATGTTTCAATCTGAGGTCATTTTAATTTATCATTGACGCAACAGTTTATCTAATATTTATGTAGAGTACATGAGTAGGTACAATTTGGTACACGTAATTCACAACAAATTTTAAATGTGTCATTTTAAAGAAAGCGAGAAACAAAATTTTTATATTAGTACGATTGACTGTAGCTTGAATAGGACTATTTTATTGGTACGTAGGTACATGCATATGGAGTTTACAGTTTTTGGAAAAAAAGAGGAGAGCTAAACCTTTCCAAAACCTCTTGTAGGAAATATTGAAGCGTCATTGTTTATGACAGAAAATTTAGGATTAATTTACACAAATATTTACAGGTAAGAATTACTAGGTCTGTTATGCAATGATCTCCCATTCCCATTTAGAAATTAGCCGTATTAGACATTGTATGATCATAATAGATAAATATAAGTTACTTAATATTTATAAATTATAATAAAGAGTATGCTATTTTTTCTAAGAACCTTCAAAAACTATGCTAATATATAGTAATATTGAGAACAACAGGAAGCTAATGACAACGTATTTCAAAATAATATATTTATACAAATATCTCAACCATCTTGCTCATTTTTATTTCATTTGAAGAGATAAGAGTCTGATTGTTAACAAAATGTCCATATTATCCTGTAAATTTTATAATGTAATTAAAAGACACTTATATCAGCTGTTGTCGAAATATGGACCAAATAAATATTTATTAAATGGATTATTCTAATGAAAAAATACACAGACTGGCGCGGCAAACGGGCTATATTTTAAAAATAATTGTTGTTATTTCTCAAGTGTGCATGATTTTTAATTAGGGTACTCAAAAGATTAATTTGCATATTCACAATATTAAAATATAGTTTTAGATCTCTAATTAAGCAACGATGATTTCTTCCATCTTCAGTAATGCGACCACGGATGCTATGGTTCCTGCTCTTATAGTAACATTTCGATTGTATTAAATTCAGAAATGAATTATAAAACAAAGAAATGGATAAATGTACATTTTAACAATTTCATTATTCTGTAACGATTCGCAAATTATATATATTATTTAAAGATTATTATTTAGGAATTCTTAATTAATACACAGCATCAGTAATAATAGTATTTTAAACACTCTAAATATAAATTTTAAGCAAGTATTTTTTGTTGAAAATGAAATGGCACGTTTTTTATGATGGTCAGTGTATTTTTTCAGACAAAATAATGTTGTGTATGTTTATATGCACATTTTTTCGATAATCATGTTATTTTTTATAATAAATAATAAAATCACTTTTATGGAGCACACTCCTCATAAGAACATAAAAGAATAAAAGCGTAAAAGCGATTATTATAAAATTATGTTCATATTGCGGGCCAATTTGCTTACAAAATATGTAATAAATTTTTAATTTAAAGAGTATTAGTTGTTGCAATGGCTTAATTCGTTAAACAAATTGAAGAAAATAAATATTAATAAGTTAATTTTAAATACATAACTTTACCAAACTTTTATATCTGGTAATGATAAAGTTATCAAGTATGAACACTTTGGTTTGAAACATCTGACACCTGTATATTATCATAAAGAATAAAATTTAACTTCAACGAACCAACATTGCTTGACTATATGCTATATGGCTTATAGTGATGATAGAAGTCTAGTTCTTGCACATAATGATGCCATGAACATTTCCATATCAATAACTCATTTTTTACAAAAAGTGAACTTGTCCACTTTTTGCATTGGTCCCTTCAAATATTTCTCCAACCTTAATCCTCAGATGTAAATCAATCATATTTATGTTTTTGATTATTGCTTTCTTTGCTAGGTATCAATGCAAACACCGTATTGTCATTATTAGCTATAAGTAGTTTAAAATGTTATATCTTGTCAGAATTTGTTAGTAGTCTATCATTGATGCAGAAGAAACAATATAATTCCTTATTTTTACAATTCTTAAGATGTATACGGTTTTTTACGTTTAATGAACAATATATATTATGTATTTATATTTTTAGTAATTACAAAGTTTATTTTTTATATGTGCTATTTTATACAATGTTACAACCTGTTATATTATTGAGAATGGTAGAAATTAAAAAGATAACAACAAAAGAATTTTCAAGTTTTCATGATAATGATATGGACATTGATGAAAATTTTGTTCCTCTTTTCAGTAAAAATCTTTTCATTAATAATACTAATAATAATAATAATATTAATAATAATAATAATATTAATAATATTAATAATATTAATAATATTAATAATATTAATAATATTAATAATATTAATAATATTAATAATATTAATAATATTAATAATATTAATAATATTAATAATATTAATAATATTAATAATATTAATAATATTAATAATATTAATAATATTAATAATATTAATAATATTAATAATATTAATAATATTAATAATATTAATAATATTAATAATATTAATAATATTAATAATATTAATAATATTAATAATATTAATAATATTAATAATATTAATAATATTAATAATATTAATAATATTAATAATATTAATAATATTAATAATATTAATAATATTAATAATATTAATAATATTAATAATATTAATAATATTAATAATATTAATAATATTAATAATATTAATAATATTAATAATATTAATAATATTAATGATATTAGTAATATTAATAATATTAGTAATATTAATAATATTAATGATATTAGTAATATTAATAATATTAGTAATATTAATAATATTAATAATATTAATAATATTATTAATATTAATAATATTAATAATAATAATGATAAAAATAATAATAATAATAATAAGTATTGTCAGGAAACTTGGTCTTTGTAATAAAATACATTTACTGAAAATTGACAGCTTTTATTATCGACACAAAATTACATTCTATTATTTATATCTAACAACACTATGGTTACAATATTGCTATGGATCTGTCATTATGACAATTATTATGACAGTTTGTCATTATGACAGATACAAATTACACAAATACATAGCAAACATATCGATCATTGATCTATGTATCTTTAACAAGTATAACAATAATAATATTAATAATAATAATAATAATAATATTAATAATAATAATATTAATAATATTAATAATATTAATAATATTAATAATATTAATAATATTAATAATATCAATAATATTAATAATATTAATAATATTAATAATATTAATAATATTAATAATATTAATAATATTATTAATTAATAATATTAATAATATTAATAATATTAATAATATTAATAATATTAATAATATTAATAATATTAATAATATTAATAATATTAATAATATTAATAATATTAATAATATTAATAATATTAATAATATTAATAATATTAATAATATTAATAATATTAATAATATTAATAATATTAATAATAATAATAATATTAATAATATTAATAATATTAATAATAATAATAATAATAATATTAATAATATTAATAATATTAATAATATTAATAATATTAATAATATTAATAATATTAATAATAATAATAATATTATTAATATTAATAATATTAATATTAATAATAATAATATTAATGATATTAATAATATTAATAATAATAATAATATTAATAATATTAATAATAGTAATAATATTAATAATATTAATAATATTAATAATATTAATAATATTAATAATATTAATAATATTAATAATTTTAATAATATTAATAATATTAATAATATTAATAATATTAATAATATTAATAATATTAATAATATTAATAATATTAATAATATTAATAATATTAATAATATTAATAATATTAATAATATTAATAATATTAATAATATTAATAATATTAATAATATTAATAATATTAATAATATTAATAATATTAATAATATTAATAATATTAATAATATTAATAATATTAATAATATTAATAATATTAATAATATTAATAATATTAATAATATTAATAATATTAATAATATTAATAATATTAATAATATTAATAATATTAATAATATTAATAATATTAATAATATTTATACTTAATCGTTGAGCCCTTTTACCATTTCTGGTGTCGGGCTTTATGTGAGTTTGAGTTCATTTGTATCCAACTTTTTCTGCCACTGGAGATCTTCGCCACATTTCTCTCTAAAGCTTTCTGTCCTGGGTCCTGCTTCTCACTTCGTTCCAGGGTATGCCTCTTCTCTCTGCTGCTTTCTTGGTTTTGTCTAACCACTCTTTCCTGGGTCTTCCTCTTCGTCTTCTTTTACTTGGCCTTGCTTTGAATATCTTCCTTGTCTCCCTACTGTCCTCCATTCTTTGAACATGTCCATACCATCTCAGCTGTCCTTCTATCAGTTGTTCTACTGGTTTCGTCCCTAATTCTTCTCTATATATCGTATTCTTTATCAGGTCTAGTCTGGTTTTCCCTTTTATCTTTCTCAGGAATCGCATTTCTGTGTTTCTTATTCTGCTTCGTGTGTTCTCCAGTGTAGTCCAAGCTTCTAATCCATATGTTAGTACTGGGATGGCTACTTTTTTAAAAACCTCGACTTTTGCTTGAGTTGGTATTTCTTTCTTCGTTAAAAATGTTGTCTTTATACTGTTGAAGATCTTTCCAGCTGCTCCTACTCTCTCAGTAATTTCTCGATCTATTTTCCCATCCGATGTGAATATGGATCCTAGATACTTAAATTCGTCGACTTGCTGAATGTTCTTTCCTTCCAGTTTGATCTGATGTTTTATTTGTTTTCCGCTAATAACCATCGATTTCGTATTTTCGTAGCTAATTTTCATATTTATCATTTTCAGCCAATAGTTAAGGCTATCTAGGTTGCTTTGGAGTTGTTCTTCATTTTTTGATATTATAACTTGGTCATCTGCGTAACATATTTCTGATATTGAAATTTGCTGCATTTTCCATAGTCCTACCTGATACTTTTATATTTCTCTTCTGGTGTTCTTAAATGCTTCATCGAGTACGACAGTAAACAGTAACGGACTCAGGATACACCCTTGTTTTAAACGTATTTCTGTTTCAAAGGCTCTTGAGTGGCTGTTATTTGCTCTTACATAGCATTTAGTTCCGTCGTAAAGACTTTGTATTCCCACTATCAGGTATTCTTCTATTCCTCTTAATCGTAGAATCCTCCATACATCCTCTCTCTTTATTCTGTCACAGGCTTTCTCGAGGTCTATGAAGCACAAGTGTAATTCTTTATCTTCTCTAATTCCCTTTTCGCTTATTTGCCTCATCATAAATATTGCGTCCAGTACTCCTCTATTTGGTCTGAACCCATATTGGTTTTCTTCTAGAGTTGGTTCTAATTTAGCCCGTAGTCTCGTTTCGAGGATTCTCGCAAAGATCTTGGCTACTGTGCTCAGAAGAGTGATTCCTCTGTAATTACTTCACTCTCTAGAGTCTCCTTTCTTCAATGTTGGTGTTATTACGCCAATTTTCCAGTCGTCTGGGGCTTCACCTCTTTCCAGTACTTCATTCGTGATTTTCAGCATACTTGTTTATGTTTCTTCTGGGGTAGCTTTTATCATATCCATTGTAATTTTATCATTTCCTGGTGCTTTTCCTACTTTAGCTTTTCCGATGACCTTTTCAAACTCTTCTATAGTGATTTGTACTATCTTCTGTTTTTCTCCTTTTTTTGTCTCTCTATTTAGAATTTCTTCATTGAACACTCTTGCTTCAATTTTTTCCAACAACTCTTCAAAATACTGTCTCCACCTTTCCATTATTTCTTCTTCAGTTTGTAGGATATTTCCCTTTTTATCCTTTACATTTCTTAATGTTGGTCCTTCCTTTTTTCTTAAGTTTCTGATTGTTCCGTAGAACATTTTTTGGTTTTCTCTATAGTTTCGTTCCATTTTTTCTCCAAATTCCTTCCATGCTCGGTGCTTTTCTTCTCGTATTACTTTTTTCACGTTTGTTCTTTCTCTTTTGTACTCTTCGTAGTTTTCGGTTTTCCTACTTGCCAGATAGGTTTTCCATTTTTTTCTTTTTCTCTTTAACTGCTTTTTTCACTTTTTCAGACCACCATGCTGTTTTCTTCGTCTTCTTATTACTGATAATGCTCACTCCACAAGTTAGTTCTGCGGCTTCTAACATGTTACTTTTGAGCTCTATCCAATCTTTTTCTGTTGATGCCTGAGCTGTCATATTTCTTACTTTGATTCTTAATAATTCCTGATATTTTTCTCTATATTCCGTTGTTCTCAACTTAAAACACCTAATCTTTTTGTTTACTACTGTTTTCCTTTTCTGTCGATTACATACATTCTTCAGTTTTAAATCCATCTTTAGTAAATAGTGGTCACTTCCAATTTCTGGTCCTCTTTTAACCTTCACATCTTTAACCATCTTGCGTGTTTCTTTGTCTACTAAAAAATAATTTATTATTGATGCTTCGTTTCTGCTTTTCAATAATATTAATAATATTAATAATATTAATAATATTAATAATATTAATAATATTAATAATATTAATAATATTAATAATATTAATAATATTAATAATATTAATAATATTAATAATATTAATAATATTAATAATATTAATAATATTAATAATATTAATAATATTAATAATATTAATAATATTAATAATATTAATAATATTAATAATATTAATAATATTAATAATATTAATAATATTAATAATATTAATAATATTAATAATATTAATAATATTAATAATATTAATAATATTAATAATATTAATAATATTAATAATATTAATAATATTAATAATATTAATAATATTAATAATATTAATAATATTAATAATACTAATAATATTAATAATATTAATAATATTAATAATAGTAATAATTTATTTGGTTATTATTGTGCTACAAAGATATTTATGACAAGTCAATAATAAAAGAGAGGAACACATTACTAGAAGAAAAACAACAATATAAATATATATATATATATATATATATATATATATATATATATATATATATATATATATATATATATATATACAGCCCACTAACATTGCTGCGTCCTTTCGTGGCTAGGATATTGTGGCAACTACCGAAAGGAGTAGAGATAGGCTTCGATATTATAAAGTATATCGACTATTTTTTTCCCCTGATTATGAATTTCGATTCAAATTGAAATAAAGTGGATTTACAACGATATACATCTACGTATATTTGACGACATTATGAGCTCCTCCACACTGAGTGGATCCGACGTCCACCGTATATACTTCATTTATGTCCAGTACTTGTGACGTCCAATTTGTATATTTTTATTCATACTACCTTCACAGTGACGTCCAACAACGTTGCCAATAATAAATACATTATTCTAATGTAGAAACCAAAGCGCAATCTTTTATAAACATATGTACATGCACATCCACTTGTGAACATCAGAGATTTTTACAATATTTGGTAATGATAATTAACCCATGAATGTTAATTATTTGATTTGGTTTAGTTCAATGTTTGAAGGTTACAAACATAGCAGGATAGCATACTTTATTTTATTCCCGTAAATCTAGTAATAAAACTGACGATATTTTACAGAAATGTGTAATGTAATGTGATATATTTTTTATAAGAAAGGAAATTTAAGGTAAATTTAGTCTAAGAATATTATACACGCGTATCTATGATGAAATTTGAAAATTGATGTGCCCGTAAAAATCACCATATCTGTTTGAAATCGCTACTGACGGACGCTACCTGAAATAACTCAGTATTACACATTCATTGTTAGAAATAAATATATGAATTTCAATTTATACACCGGGGTCCTTTTTACCTTCCGTCACCTTTAGGTAAGGAAGGTATTGTCTTTGGTCAAAAAATTCGGTGGTGAGTTTTTGATGAATAAGCACGTTTTAGGGTCCCTAGAATACGATATTACTATTTTTACGATGATGTCTGTGTGTGTGTGTGTGTGTGTGTGTGTGTGTGTGTGTGTGCGTGTGCGTGTGTGTGTGTGTTTGTATGTCTGTGTGTGACAAAATTTTCTAATGCGATAACTCTAATACTACAATTCCAAAAATTATAAATCTTTCGTATTCCTCTTCGTTACATCCATGTGAAGAGCTGATTAGATTTTGGTTATAATTGATCAACCGGAAGTACCCTCATTTGAAGATTTTAACAGTTTTTCTTGAAAAAACGATGGTAAATATCATTTTTTCACATTTAATGTTATTTTATACTTCATATTAAATGGATATAGAGTTAAAAAATTATAAAGAAATTAAATATCATATATATTAGTCAGCTATCTATAACTCTGGAAACAGCTGCTATTAAGAAAATTCTGATTGAAATGTGTCAATGTCAAGTGCAGTTGACAGTATGTTTATGTCAGGCACCGGACAGCTAAATGAATGTGCCGAAACACTGTCATAGTTCCAGGAAGCAAACTGTAGAGGCGCGACAGTGCTTAAATTTTAAGAAAATGTATTAAGTCACCTTTGAGTTCAAAACATTTTGCAATATTTTGAATTGTAAAGTCACATAAGTCCTCACACATGTCATTGAACGTACGCTTTAACATCTTTAATTATTTGGTAATCCAATTTGTAATAGTTTATAGATTTAGTTATAGTAATGCCAGTAGTTATTTATTTCGTTATTTCTCCAGTTTTAAAGTGTATTAACTGTGTTTTTTGACGTAATACGGAATTGAAATTCAATAAGCTGATGAACATTCGTTGTGCTGTTTGATATAAAGTACAGTGCAAAGAAGCAAATAGACGTTTACTTTTATATTTAATGATGAAATGTCGTACCATTTTCAATATCCTTTTATCTTACATATAAACAAAAATTAAAATAGAAGTGTATGTCTATCTGACAAGTAATTTTATATTTATTTAGAAATGAATTTGTAGTTATTGTATTGTGATTATTTAAAATATATGTATGTACTTATATTAAATTTTCTTATTATGTTTTTTATTTTAAAAACTCAAAATTTCAATTTATCTATACATGACATGTCTCCTATGTCACAAAAGTCACAAACTACCAAGCCGACCAAGCCATCACAGTGTGCGTTAGTTCATGGAAGCAATCTGTAGATGTCACTATTTTGTATTTCGAAAAATACATTAGCTGTCCTATCTGTAGTTGAGGTGATCCGTGGTTTATGTTATAATTTTACTGGAAATATTGGATTTTTTGTTCTGTATGGAGTTTGTATAAAATACATACAACTGCCTGAAGGTAATGTACAAGAAATATAATCTTTTGCAAGGAACTTTCTGTATGACATTTATACAAAATACATACAACTGGAGGGAAGGTAATGTGCTGGCCACATCAGATTTTTTATTTTTATTATACCGGGTATCTTTTGTTTTCAAGATGTACATAGGAAATTAATTTGGTAAATCACTTTTTTGTAGACTGTTGCCCCCCGTTTTAATTAAAAATAATGGGAGTGACAACAAAATAAATATAAAAAAAATTGCGTCAAATGTCACCAAATATATGTAAATTATGTAATATTTTACTCCCATATATTAATCAATTATTAATTTATCATTACCGAAATCGGTGTACATTTCAACAAAAAGATGAACAAATATTTGGCTTTTTATGTCAGAATTCATTATAACCTATAAATTTTGCAAATATTGTTATGATATAATTTTATTAAATTAATTTTTTCCAAGCAATGTCTAACAATGTTATAAATTTAAAAGAAATGGGTGGATTTTGTTCACATCTGTATGTCTAATGGCCGCTTACATCCACGTAACTTAAATATTAAACTTGGCTTAAATTGACATTGCATCTAAATGTAATGTCAAATGAATTGTATTATATATTATATTACTGTCAAAATTTTGATTTGCGTTTTTTGTTTAAACTTTTCATAAAATTTAAGTCTTGTTGGTGCAACTGGGCATGAGAGATCTGTTAATCTATAAATAATGAACAAAATCGCAACACAGTGGCCACTCTTATGTATAATTTTATTTTAATCAACAAGAAAATATGTACTTTGTCACTTTTTCAAATTTACAAATCTGGAAGACTTACAGTAGTGAACAGAATTCACCCATAAAACTAAAAAATCATATCTAACAAATTTTGATACATAAGAAGTCGAAAATTTCAGATATTTGTTTATCGTTTTGTTCAAATGCCATGACTATCGCTATTTATAGGAAATTTCGGTCGTGCAGTTGTGGATTAGGTCAGACACAATACCGGCCCTGTCCTGTTAACTCTAGGTGTTCAAAGCGATGAGCTTCCAGGCAGCGTTCTGCCTTTACGGGGTGCACGTACCGGGCTAGGCCACCTGAAACTGCACTGGTATGCGAGTGCATACCACAGTGCTTAATTAATTGTTGTACTCTTATCAAGCAATTGTACACATGGACTTCGGTGTATCATTTTTCCTGAACTAATTGGATCTTCGTGGTCATCTCCGTCGAATCCTTCTTCGGGTCCCTGCATGGCTGTACGTCCGTCAACAAAATTTTTGATATCTCTACATCCGGGTCCGCACAGTCGAAGGCAATTAGTTCAGCACGTAGCCAACATATCAAACTTAACACAAACAATATAAAACACTTAAAATACATCTTAAGCTTCGGATTGCGTAGCGGGGTGGCGGCGGAGGCGTATCTTCCTCGACCGTCGAGTATGTCTCAGTGGTTGTCGTGGAATCCAAGGTGGTGTTGGTAGATGGTTGGGATGTTCCAGTACCTAGGGTGGTATTTCGGTTGGAATTACTCTCTGAAACTATAGAATGGTTAGTTTCCTCGTGCCTACTTAATTCCGAATCCGGTAACGTTTCTTTTTGCCTTTGCTCCCAAGGGATAATAGGGGTTATACCCTCTTGTCCGGCTAATTCAGTAGTCTTGGACGCGTCATCGTGATCTACTAAGGGTAGGGAGGTTAAGTCATGATTAGTCATGTAACAAGGTTTAAGTCTGTTCACACGTACTGTCATCTGTCTACGGCCAAAAATTTCTTTGATAATTGCATTTACATCCCGCAGCTCAATTATGCGATACGGCCCTGTTCACTTCTTTGCAAGCTTTGCACTAGTGCCGACCTTCACACTTGGTGTAAACAAATAAACACGATCTCCTACTTTGAGAGTAACATCAGCACTTTTCTTATTAAAAGTACGATATACCCTATCGATATTTTTGTATAATTGTTCTCGTGCTCTAGTGTGTGCAATTTTTAAACTTTGGATCAGTTCGCTCGCATAGTTGATATCCGCGTCATAACGGGTTTTTAAAGGTCTATATATTTCATCGAACGGTAACTCTATATGGCGGCCATACATTAGATAGAATGGAGTTTCTCATACAATTGAATGAAAATTACTACAAAATGCTGAAACGGCAAATGGTAGCCATTCATCCCAATCCGTATGATTGACATTGATATAATGCGACAAACTATCCTTTAACGTTCGATGACTACGTTCTAGACTCGAGTTAGTCTGTGGTCTAAAAGCTGTCATGTGTAATCGTTCGATGGTCAGTATGTTACAAATTTCTTTCATCAACTTTGAAACGAAATTTGTACCAAAGTAAAATTATGCCTTTACAAATGTTTTTGGCAACGGTAAGGGCTGTTTGATCTTTTAAAGGAAATGCCTCAAGATAACGTGTAGCTGCATCTTGTCTTGTTAAGATGTATTTATTTCCTGAGTCAGTTGTTACTAGCGGACTAACTACATCCATCGCAATGCGTTCAAATGGGCGACTGGCAGGTTTAAATTTTTTCAAAGGCGCGGGCTTTAACTAAGTAGACGTTTTCCTTCGTGCGCACGATACACATTTCTTTACATACATTTTTGCATCGAAACAAAGTTTTGGCCAAAAGAACCGCGAATTTACGCTTTCAAATGTTTTCTCCGTCCCGCAGTGATCTGAAAGGGGTGAATCGTAACAAGCCTTTAGAATAAATTTTCTAAATTCAGCGGGCACTACCAGTCGGTCTTCATAACGTTCATCGTCCGATTTACTGTACACTAAACCATCATCGTTTAAATAAAAATCACAGTTGGGTTCGCCATTAATTTTATCTAGATACGTCATAATCTGCGTGTCATTCCTCTGCTCAGATTTCATGACGTCACGATCCCATATCACCGACTCGCATTGTTTGTGATGAAACTTGATATCTACAGGCTTGATACGAGAGAAAGCGTCTGCATTGGAATGTTTCTTACCGGGGCGATAATGAATATCAAAATCATGCTTCATCAAGAGTAATGACCATCTAATCAATCTATTTTATGGTTCGGAAGTATTCATTAACCATTTAAGAGGCTGATGATCGGCATACGTTATAAACTTCCGACCATACAAATAATCACGAAAATGTTTTATGCTCCATACCAGGGCAAGACAGTCTCTTTTGGTCGTGCTATAGTTACGTTCTTCCGCAGCGAGTTGGCGACTCGCGTTATTATTTTTCTTTGTCAAACTAGTTAACGGTTGTGCTAATTTTGCAAAATATTGAATAAAACGTCTATAAAATCCAATTAAGCCTAAAAATGACCTAATTTCTTTGACGTCACGCGGTACAGAAAATTGTTCAACTACATTTATTTTATCTGGATCAGGTTTCACACCAACTTTACTCACAATATGTCCCAGATATTTTGTTTCACTCATCATAAATTTACATTTATCGGGATTTAAAGTAAGATTTGCATATCGAAGTCGATCAAATATGAATTCTATTTTTCCCATATGTTCCTCTAAATTATCGGAGCTGAAACAAATAATATCGTCGCGATATACAAAACAGTGAGTAACTGTTAATCCAGACAAAACAGTGTTCATTAGTCGTTGCCAGGTGCTCAGGCTGTAGATTAGTCCAAAGGGCATTCGATTACATTCAAAATGGCCCCAAGGTACAGAAAAAGCTGTCTTTTTTATATCTCGCGGGTCCATTTCTACTTGCCAGTGGCCTTTTGTTAAATCTAAAGTAGTAAAACGGACAATATTACCAAGTTGATCTAGAGTGTCTTGTAAATTTGGAATAGGAAAATAATCACGTTTCGTAATTTTGTTCAATTCTCGATAATCAATACAAAACCTAAATGAACTTTCACCGTTACTCAATTTCATTTCTACTAAGACTACTGGGGCGGAGTAAGGACTAATCGATGGTTGAATAATGTTATTCTCGAGCCTTTCATCCACGAGTTCTTTCATAATTTGGCGGCGACTAAAAGGTACGCGATAAGGGGCGCGCGCCACAGGAACATCAGTGCTGGTGTGTATGCGATGTTTCACGAGTGTGGTCTTACTTAGCGGTGCGTTCTTTGATTTGAATACGTCAGCAAATTTATTTTAAAAAAATTTAAATTTAACCCGTTCCAAATCTGATAAATGATCTAAATTACATTTATGCTGACTAGTTGTATTCACGGTATTAATACTTTTACAGTTTTGTGCCTCAACTTCTAGTTGCTCTTCTGCTTTTACAGTCAAACCGATTGGTGTTCCGTTTGCTATAACTACATTTTCATTATTGACATTTAGAATGTTAACAAAGGTTTTATTCTTTTTAAATTTTCGAAAAATAGTTCATGCAACTGGAATACCGGGCATGTCGAGGTCACGCGGCTCTACTACATATGTCATATCAGACATCCGCTGATCAAGCGCGAGTTCAATGACAGCGTTATGTCTCGCGGGAATTTTGACTGTGCCTCTAACACGTACAACAAAATTTTTATTTATGTTAAAAGTGTCAGTACACGCCGAATTATTACTACTTGTGATATGCGCCTCTATACTGCAGTCTTCAATCGGTGCTCTCAAATTTAAATTTAGCGGTACAGGATCCGGACAGGGTTGATTACAATTTCGCTCATCGACAATATTGCAATCCGCGTTACTAACAAATAGATCCTGGGTTCCCTGGGTTCCAAATAAATTATTTGAGCCTACTAATTTTCTACTCTTATCTTCTGCTTTGTCAGCAGAGATAACGTGTACATTCTTGCTTACATTATCACTGTTCCTAGAAAACTCTGACACAGATAAAACTTCGTTATTAATTTTGAATCGATTTTTTCCAAAATCGATGACTACTTTGTTCTGAACTAAAAAATATACTCCGATCAGTCCGTCGGTCGGCAAATGCAGATCATCGGGACATACGATAAAACGATGTACTAAATTTATAAAACCCGCTACTAATTCAACACTAGTAACTCCATTACTAGTTAATTGGTTCCCAGAAACGTCTACCAGTATATCATCTGAGGGTGAGATAGACAAATTTAGTTTCTCAGCTACACTACGTTTCAAAAGAGATACGGCAGCACCCGAATCTATGAGAAACGTACTTTCGATCTCGTTAATTTTGAACTTTACAAATTTTGTTTTATCTGTATCAGGGTCAGCCACCCGTGGAACAATGAAGCGACCTTTATTTAAACTGCCTGACGTTGCGTCGCGGTCGAGACAGTCTTTGAGTTTAAAGGACACGCTTTGTCATCTGCCCGATGACCTACCTTAACGCAGTTGTAACATAACACTTGCTTTTCTTTCGGACACTTCTTAGATATGTGGTCTGTACTACCACAATTAAAGCAACGACCCCTCATATTGTGGTATCGTTGGTCAGTGCGTAAAACTGTATTTTTCTTTGGCGGTGACTTTTGAGAAGGACGCGACGGTGTAGATGTTGGTTTCGCGGGGTGTTGTGAAGCAGTGACCGCACGAACATGAGCCTTATGAGCATCTGCTTTAGTTTGTTTATATAAACGGGCTAAAACCTCCTCGCAGTGCTCCGCGTAAGGCTACGGCTCCTCTACAGTTTCAAATGTTTAATTCTACTAATTTCGTTTGCCAATTTGGTATCGAGACCCTCAAAAAATTGCTTTATCATCATGGTTTCACGTGTAATGTGATTGCGTAAACTTGTCATGTCGTTGTCATCTGACGCCGGAAAAAGGTTAGCTGCAGCAATTTCTAATCTTATAGCAAATTTTTGGATTGACTCATCCTTTTTTCGAAAATTTTTGAAAAAATCCTTTTCAGCTATCCAAAAAGTTTTACAAACCATTCGCGCATTTCTGTCATGGTGGTTGGTCTTTTGTCTGCCGGCAGTGAATAAAAACAATTTTGGGGTTCACCATTTAATTTTAATTTTATCGCTGTAACTACCTGACTATCTGTCCATCTGTAACAGTCTGCCACTGTCGCAACGTTATCAAGGAAGGCATCTTGGTCAAGTCCACCGGAATAGGTATCAATGCTTTTAAGGGCGGACATGGATGTAGGGTCGGTAAAGGCTTACTTCGCTGATGGTGAACTAGTTTGAGTAGGTTGTTCGTTCGAAGATGGTGGAATGTACTGCTTAGGTAGCGGTAAATTTGGAAGGTGGTATGAAAACGGTGCGAAATGAATGTCCAATGGAGGTACAAGTGATGGACCAGGCTGCGCGGTATAATAGGGATAATAATAAGGATGCATGGCGACATTAGTAACTGGAGGAGCGGTCGGATTCTCAGCCGTTGCCGTTGTTGTTGTGGTTGTAGATACAACCGTCGTAGTTACAGGGGGGTTTGTATAGTAGTCGTACTTGTCGTTGTTGGTGTATCGTTTAGGTCAACCATATTTACAGTTTTTGTTTTAGTCTTAAATTAATTCAGTCGATCACGTTATATCTAGTAAGCTCTAATTAGCCCTTTACTAGATCCTACCAGACTGCGCTAATTGTAACGGAGGGTGCGTATGGTGTAGTGAAAAGCACCCTCGTTGACGTACTGAATTAAAATGCAGACAGCCAAAGTAAGAATATAAATAAAGTTATACTTACCTGGCCTGTGCTGACACTGGAAAGGAGTTGACGGAGTTGACGCACAATTAATTTAAGTAATTTTTGAAAATAAATAAATTATAATTAACATTCAGAACAAATATTACACGTAAAAATTAAATAGTACGACTAAGTTAAACCAAATTATAATAAGAAATAATTGAAAAAACTATACGACTGTTCGTTTCCACGATCGGGCTGAGAATCCCTCTCGATTGTGGATACGAATACTTCCTAAGCTAGTTCAATTGACCACGTAAACACTTTTACTGGTAATATTCCGCTTTTCTCCAATATTCGACAAAATATTGAGCGGAAGATCGCCAGCCGCATGTCAGCAGTTTGCAACAGTCACGGCGTTCATTCGAAGGAAATACTGAATTACAAAAATTTAGAGTTCACGCACGTGGCTGTTACAATTTAGATAGTATTCCATTTTGAAAGTGTCTTTTATTTGTACATAAAAATCGTTATATCTAGATTCTCTGATCTTATATAAGTCTATTTCCCATACACTTTTAAAGTCTAAATCGAATAGGAAATTCTGCTTTATTTATCGCGGACTTATCTAAATCTAATAATAATTAACAAATGCATGCATGAGACATAATTTTTTTTATGAGGATTGTATATATTAATAATAATTAAAAATAAACTCATATATTACCAAGACTTATTAACTATTTCTGGGTGTGCCAAAATACTTTTACAAAATTATTCGTACACTTTACTTTTATCAGTAAATTGTAAAGTGAAATGGGTTTCCGAAAAAGAAATTCATTTAAAAATTTAAGCATAGTCTTTCGATATTTCAGAATCAAATGATAATCATCAAATTTAAAAAATGTTTAATTTACTTTGTAATGGTACTGAAAACAAATTATGTACAAAAATTGAGACACAAAATTATTGTACACCTATAGTTATAAAATTATTTAACACATAATACTACATTTTAATATTTAGTGGGGTACTCATTGACTTTAATTAGAACTTCTAATAGCTTAACTAGTTCCGACCATAAATTCTCAATAAGGTTGAAATGAAAAGTGTGGGGAGGTGTTTTAAGTTGTTTCGGTATATTGTTCAACAGCCATTCCTTAACAGTAAGTGCTGTATGTTTGGGATCATTATCTTGCTGAAATATATCCCCCCCTAGTTCAAGTTTACACGCAGAAGTTTGCAAATTTTCTTTTAAAATTGAAAACTAATTACATTAATTCATAGTTTCATTAATAAAACATAAATTCCTCAACCCGTCAGCAGACAAACAGCCCCAAACAATAACGTTTACACATACAGGGTCGTATTTTACCGTGACACATAAATTATTTGTATAGCTAGACGAAAAAATATGGCCTGAATTTTGAAATAGTGTCAATTTCTTAGAAAACAATAAATGTAATTTATTTGGATATATAGTTTGGAGAAATTCAAATACCAAGCTAGATACAACTGTACGAATAATTTTATGAGCCACTGTATCTATCGTTGAGGGCGTTTATCAGGCTTCACCTCACGGGTTTTTAAAACTGTCGTGAAAAAATGACATTTTTAGATGACCACTTGAAAAAATAATAAATATCGCAACAGTAGCCTACTTAAGAAAGTTGAAAACGTACAACTAGCATGATATAAATATCGTAGTGTATAGGATGATACGATTATATCGCAATGATGACATCAAATTAACATAGCCATGCAGCTTTGTTTGTTTAAAAAAAGCAGTAGGTATTGAATTGTCATTTAAATAAAAATTTTGAAAATACTTATGTTATTCTTTGTGATCGTCTAAAAAATAGTGTTCGTAACTCGCTCCAAAGTAATATCGTATTGCTCGCTTCATAATCGCACGATATATTTCATTTTCGCTACTCGTTTTGAAATAGGCCACACTTTTGTGCTATTTGAAAATTGTTAATAATAACATTTGACGGATCTATGTACCTGTTTTTTAAAAGTTAAATTTATCAGAAAGACATACATATATAAATACCAAAAAGAAAACAGTAATATCGCGTATAATTATTATTATTTGTAATATGTAAGACTTTTTATCTCACAGTATTTGAAAAATTAAGTTTTGTCCTTAAAATAGACCTTTTAAATTTAAGAGCTATCTTTGTCTATTCCTGCAAATAGTAAGAAAATGGCGTCAACAACTGCCAGTTGGACTGTGAAACGAAACGTCAAAAATTTTGCAGTCACTAAAATACGTGTATTCTCGGTGAAAATTTGCATCGTTAGTCATTTTAGCTTCAATAAAAGCTTTTGTAACTTTTTTTCGAAGTTGTCAAAGACTTTTCTCACATTTTACGTCTAAATTTCGAAAAACAAACGTCTTGAATCTCAGCAAGGAAACAAGTAACCATGGCTCCCGCCAATTGTTCTTACTATTCGCAGATCGCCATTGCGCACATCTTTAAACAGGGGATTTCGATGGTAAAATTTTAGCGCCTCTTCTGGTGATTATGCGAACTATGCAGACACTTTTCAAAATAGCTGTGTATTTAGTTTAATTAGTTCTGCATTCAAGCTACCTTCTCAATCCTTTGACCATATCATTTCTAAATTTGGTACTTGATATGTACAATTTCTGGCTTAAAAAATTACATTTTGAACACGAATCTCACAAATACTGTTTTTAAAGATTAAATAATGCTTTTTTTCTGCATAGTTTACCAGAAGTGGCGCTGGTGTAGCGAATTGTGACGTCACTGTCGAAATCCTCTATTGAAAAAGTCTATTATAATAAAAGTGCTAGCGAAACAAATTTCTAATTCACGTTTCTTATTCTCATAGGAGTTTGAGATTTTATCTCATCAATTTTATAACGGTTTGGAAGACTAATAATTCAACATTAAGAAGTTCGAATTTCATAAAATTTTAGTCGATCCATGTCACCAAAATATTAAAAAAATTCTTTTCCAACAACCACATTGGACATGTAGTTACAAAGTTTACATTAGCTTATTGTTTCTTTATATATAATATGGTGACTATATTAATTTATTAAATATTTTAAGAGTTAGAACTTTTTATTCATTGAATTAAAAAATAAATATTGATAGTGAAAAATACATAAACGATAAAACTAAGTTTTTAACGTTAAGAAACTAACATTAAAGTTAGTACTAATTTTCATAAAGATTTCTGTATAAATGAATAAAAACGAGAATAATAAATTTTCCTTTATTAAAATAATTTGATATAACTCGCTCCGCAAGAAATCCTGTTTTTCTTTATGTTTTTCTCAGTGCAGTCATTAGTATAATTCTTGTTCGTAAATAATTTTGTATGCAGGATTTAAATTAACATAGAAGTTTGAAACTTAGATATTGAATTTCTTCCCAAGTATTTTAATTTTCAAAATTGTTTTCATTAACAAAAGTTTAAAGTAGGGTTCGAGGACACTTGTAAACTACATTAATCATAATGAATATTGCAATGGAGAAATCAGATCGCAATGAATTATAACAAGAAACATAATTTGTTAAGAAATTTGTTAATTGTATATTTGAAACCTCGCTTCGATCTATAGGTAAGGGAGGCAGTGATGAGCTACGAAAATTGTAAAAATAGGATTAGTATGTATTTCCATAAATCAAAAGATTCAATTTGTAAAAAAAACTTGCAGTTTCTGCATATCTATATAGATTGCAATAAATAAATAAAAATCGAATGAATATGCAACAAAAATTTGGACTCCGGCATATAATATAAATATAAATAGTTTAAAATCAATTCAGAAACAATTCATAAATATACCAAAATATAAATCTCTACAATCACTAGAAAAGCGAATTATTGCTGATATGCTTTAAAGTTCTAAATAATATTTTCGTTAAATTCAATATTATTAACTTAGCATATTTTCTGACAGCACTCATGGCGACCTTCACCATTCGGATCCTAGGATCCTGGGATCGATTCCCACCAGAGGCTTAGATGTTTGTGAGTGTTTTCAAAGACATGTCTAAAACACACAATGTAATAATGAAATGTAACAATAGCAAATAAAGTATTTGAATAGGAGCTATAACATAAAGTTTTAAAAAGCCGATAAAATATTATTATTATTAATTTTTTAAATTTATACGTTCCAACGTTCAACACGGGGAACCAAAATTTGTTTTATTTACCAAAATGTAATACAAAAATAGTCTTTTAAATAGAATTAAGGAAATATACTCGTCGAAACTGCATTAAATTGTTGATATACTTTCGTTAAATCTATCTAAAATTTACTATTTTTATGTATGTATGAATCTTCTATTTTCTGGAGTCATAAAAACCTCATTATGTAGGACATGTTAAAAAATAGACACGGCACTCGAAAGTTAAACATATTTTTAACTGACATATGCATGTAATTGTCAGAATGAAGATTAATTTTCCTAGTTCGCAAGCACATTGGTAATCGTGAAATATATTCGATATTTTGGTTTTATGCATAGTACATTTATATGTATAATATTTTACTGAAAATAGAAACTTTTTACAAAATCGTACGTAATATAAACATTGAAAATACAGGGGGTAATGTTCCAGCCATATTAGATTTTTGTAAATTGTAAACAATAATTTGTCAGAATTATTGAACGGACACAGTGTCAATGGTTGTCTATCTTTCTATGAAAATTTTATTACTTGGCAGATAATTGTAGAAATGTAGAATAAAACTATTTTCTTTGAAATGTCTAAACTTTCGCAATATAAAACGACTACTACTTTTGTAACAACTGCTCAAGTTTCACGATAGAGTACTGCAACTTTACGATTGTGTTTGCACGTACTCTAGTGATAATTACGTAAGTGCATTTTAAGAAAGATAATGTAGGTAAAATTATAAAGTGCAAATAAAATAAGCCAGGAAAGGAGAAGAACACTGGATTAGCAACTTAATTAAGAAGAATTAATCTAAGTCTGTTTTCTTGTTTCTAGATAAAACAAAAATTAGCATAGTAAGTAAAAGCTACAAATAGAAGGGTATGCTAACTACTTCAAAAATAATTTCCTAGGAAAAGTACGTAATTGGCGAAGAAGTTTGAATTAAAAAATACGTTATGAAGAATATAAACTCTCGGACGCAGATAGTTAAAGATGAGCTTTTTGCACTGCATTGTCGAACACATCATTGCAATTAATATAAAAATAAAATCAGCTCTGTAGATCCAATGGTTTGCGCACCACTGTGATTTTAAGAAAACTGCGCCGATGAGATATACAACCCGCAATAATTCGTGCGTGCGGGTCATTTTTGGGTGGGTACATCTGTTAATCACTAGGGCATGGTCCTAGTAACATGTGAAATAAACGTCTTGCTTGCATGACAAAATTCAGGGTGTAGGCAAATTTACGCCGTTAACATCCGAACTACATCAATATTTCTGCGATAGATGCGTGTTTCGTCATTTCCCAAAAATTCTGATACATTCATTGCACTGTGTTTCAATAAGTGCAGCGCATAGAAAAAAATTGAATATACAAAATTTGTAGCAAATTTTTTCTTCTACAATATTAATAATAAAAACTTTACTCTCCGATGTGTAGGAAAAACCGAAAAAAGAGTGGCCTTAATTCTAACAACATATCCGAAAATTACAGACACCTGACCTTTTGCAAGGAACTTTGTATAACTTAATTGGACTATTATCGTGTCCAAATATTTTTTGCAAAAAGAAGCTAAATGGAAAGATATAAAAAATCATATTTATAGAGTAATTTATAAGACAGTGTCTACAGTCTCGAATGCAGTTTAAAGTTTTTAGCAAGTTGCAGTTTGCAAGTAGTAAAAACAAAGTATCTCATCCTGTGTTAAGCAGCATCAATAGCAGCATTGTAGCATCGTAACGTGTTAACATCACAGTCTCACTTTCTTTGTGCAATAACGGATCACTTGATGTCACTTGTAATCGTTCGCAACAAATTAGGTAAGTTGTACAGTGCGGTATAATAGGCTATCAGGGACGAAAACCGAGTTAGGAATAGCTGAGAGACGTTTCAATAGTTATGTAATGTTGTCCAAAGTGTAGGTTTGAGCATGTGGCGGCGATGTATAAAGTTTTAATGGGTGCTAACAAGCTTATGACATAGTAACGTACACGGAGAAGCTACTTATGTTTTGTACTGTCGGTGCATTAAGACCTGTGAGGTACGCGAACTATGTTAGCTCACAGCGCATAGGATAATACAAATGGGATTAACTATACCAGCTATATTTTTGCTCTATTTTCTGATGAGTTTACTAGCCAGCTGGTGGTAATTGCTGAGTAAGGCGAAATCCTGTATTAGCATTTTTACGGTTAAAAAATCTCTAGCAGGACAATTTTAACTTTTAACAAAAAAATCTAAGGTCTAATTTATGGGAGGAATTTGCTGAAACAGGATAAAATGAGTATTAGCAATGAACCAGAATACAAAACTAAGTTGACGCAGGTAGCTTTGGTAGACAACCAAATTTCTTTTAATTCTTAAAGTGTAATCGACTGATTCAAAAAAAGGGATATAATCTTCTAATATTTAACTTTTATTAAATCTACACGTGTTCCATTTTTTACTGTTAATTATAATTTCCTGTTTGACATGGACATAACTCTATAATGAAATTCAAGATGAAAACAGAACATGTTCTATTTCTGCTGAGAAATAATAATAGCAATAATAATATAAATAATAATAATAATAATAATTATTATTATTATTATTATTATTATTATTATTATTTAGTTCAATTCTAAAGAAATAGTTAATACTGCTGGTGCGGCAGTTTTGTTCTTTGTATCGCCAGAAATGCAGAGAATTGTGTGGTAAAGCATTAAAAATGTCGGCACTTGTCAAAACAATAAAAAACTGCCCTTGGGAGTACTGTCTACATTTCGTCTTTAGAGGCAAAATGGTGTACTTTTCATTGAATTTTGATACCAAAGAAACTGACTTTTACTCTCGGTCCATGGAAAAGTATATATTACATTAAATACTTATATATGATACGTAGATGGCTTTGTCAAATGAAAAACTCAATTAAATGAAAAATGTTTAAAAAGTGAGGTTATTTTATTTGTTCGAACTAAACATTTATTTAGGTACTTTCTATGGTTTTATCAACTTAGTTAAGCAATAGCTGTTCATTCCCTTCAATACGCTCGTAATAACATCAATTTGCTTACATTAAAGGAAGCTTATATATTCGCTTATCCTGAATCACACCCACGTGTATCCTAAACTAAATGTTTACGATATTAACGTCAAGATAGTTGAACTACCTTAATCCTGAAACGCCATGACATGCGTTTACTCTCGCAACAATTTCAACTACGAGTTTAACATACTCGTATGTATGAATATAACATATATAAATTGAAATGTCAGTAAGGAATGTAATTTTTTTTCCCGAGGTTACATTTTTACAAATTTTGCCTCAGTATATACGTGTTTTTAATCAATTAACAGTGGGACTGTCTTTTGATGTATACATGTGTCATTTGTATTGTATTCAATATTAGTCAAAATGTAATGATATCGTCTCTCCTTCGTGATATTTTTATCTTTTGTAATGTATTTTATTATATCTGCCGTGGTGTATTTGTATTATTATTTGACGACCATGTTGTCTTCCAGGCTTCTAAAATTTTTCTTTTAAATTTCTCTTTAAAATTTCTTGGGGGTATGTATATACATATCTATAATTTCTTCATTTCTACTATTCTTGGCTGCATTATCCTCTTCTTCCTTGCCCGGAATACCGATATGAGTTAGAGTGGAGTTCCCATTATCAATATGTTTTGTTGTTGTTGTTCTTGTGCAAGATGCATTTTTCTTGAATGTTTTGAACAGTTTGATTCCTTAGAGTATATCTTGCAATATATTTTATTTATGACGGTTATAATAGTCTGAACATTTCATATAATCTTGATACGCGTATAATTATTTAAAAACCAAAAGGAAAACTGTCTAAATTGTAATTTATTAGTATTCAATCCATTGTAAACTAATAATAAACAAATTCTTTAATAATTTCTGTTGATGTATAAAATATGCGAGTCTGTTCTTATTTCAATAATTACCAGAATTTTATCCGTTTCCTTTTTGAGTATGAAGAATAAGAATTGTTTGTATAAAAAAAATATTACTTCATTGATATTCAAATTTGAACAAAACCATACCCTGCCCCAATCCTATAACGCTATAGAGTAGTCGTAAGAGTTCTACTTATTATACTCAGTTTTTAAACTTAGGTAAGAATAGGAAATTTAGTACGAACAAGATTTTTGATATCCTACAATTCAGTTTTGTTTACATATATTAAAACAAAAATTCTTTCTGTGGTATTTCCGAAAAATAAAAACACATTTCTTGCAAAAAATATATAGTATCAAGAAATTTACTACATAATTTAAATTTGTTATGACTATTTTTCTGATGATTTAAAAATAGGGTATAATTTACGAAAATGTTTTAAATCAGTGTATTTTTTCTTTTCACTTGTATTCTTAAAAGCGATTTTCAGTAATTTTTTTAAACTGAAAATATTGTCGGTGGCAGAGGTCTGTTTTTTATTTTTTAAAATAAATATTAAGTACTTAGTATGCGCATTAATTGAATAGTATACCAAACTAAATACTGTTCAATTTGCAGTATAATGAGATGATTAATTATGTATTTTTTTAACCGAGTAATAACTTTTAGTAAAAAGCAGTAATTTTGATTTGTAATTACAAAACCACATAAATGATTACACTGGAAAATTATATAAATAATTATATAAAAGTTATAAAAGTTTAGTGGTTCCTTCATTCCTAGAAACAAAACAAAAAATTTTTGGAATCAAAACAAATCAGCATTAGAATAAAATAGTATATATGTCGTAGGCACAATGAAAATTCAGGCGTTTGATAAAATGCCTAGGCATTTTACAAAAAGCCGGCAAAATGTGTTCTTTAGGACTTTATTGCGTTATGACTAGATTATTTTAGGCAATTTGTCAAAATGCCGGCATAACATGAGTGAAAGAAAATGTATCTCATTTTGCCTGCTTATTTTCAGGCATTTTACATTTTCCTGTTACTTCCTAGTCATAATAAGAAATAACAATAGACTTATTAACTACAGTTTTATTACAAAACAAATAAACAAGCATTTCTAAAATTAAAAGAATACGTAAGTGTAAACAAACATTAAGTATAATCGAAAGTACACATCAAACAAATAAAAGAAAATATAATTAAATTCCCAAAATTAAGTAAAATTTTCAAAGGCGCTACATAAAAATACGTAAGTGCATAAACAGTAAATAAACATTTTCAAAGCAAAACATCTGTTTATTTATTAGAGCATGTCAAACTTCTATGGCATTTAGAGGAACATAAATTCTTACTTTTAAAGCATCCATTGTTCACTAATAATACACCTAACGAATTTAAAACAATCGTACTTTTTTGAGGTTATGTTATTGTTGACGTGCAAATGTGAAATTACCGCATTCATGTGTTTTGACTGACTCATATTCGACAAATTGTGAAATGCCTGAAAATAAGCAGGCAAAATGAGATACGTTTTCTATCACTTATGTTATGCCGGCATTTTGACAAATTGCCTAAAATTATCTAGTCATAACGCAAAGTCCTAAAGAACACATTTTATCGGCTTTTTGTAAAATGCCTAGGCATTTTATTAAACGCCTGAATTTGCATTGTGCCTACGACATATACACGTATTAGGGTAGCCTTAACCGGGTATGACTATTTACAACATCATTTTTAGCTGTTGATGGTTTTGTCAAACTATTTATTATTCAGAATTCGTTATAGATATTTTACTAGTTACGAATGTATGTAATAAGTTACATTAATA
Organism: Harpalus rubripes; assembly: GCA_963082715.1. Classification (NCBI taxonomy): domain Eukaryota; kingdom Metazoa; phylum Arthropoda; class Insecta; order Coleoptera; family Carabidae; genus Harpalus; species Harpalus rubripes. Next base: position 28,365,053 of record OY720450.1, read on the forward strand.
GCTATTATGGAGAGTTCCTAATACAGAGAAGAGATATTGTACAGATACAAATAAGGGACATGTGGTGTCTACAAATTGCTGTTATAAATGCATTAAACATTGCAGTTGATTACAATTCGGGTTCGATGTAGGTATACGTTTACTGCTTCGACAGTTTCCTTTGACGATCTATAAAGAAAGGGATGTAAGTAGTAAATATTTGATGGTTTAGTTTCAAGATTATGATTGCATAGGCATTAAATTTTATGTTATACTAAAACTAATAATATGTTAGTAACATTCATTACATTTTAGTCTCGATAATTCCTAAGTCCACTTAGATCATAATGTTTCTTTTATGATTACTTTAGTTATAGTATAATTCTAAAATAACATTTTTATTCTTATTTTCAAGGTATTGTTAGTAAAACACCAAGTTTATAGAAGTGACTTCTTGTAAATTCACTCACGAATTTTTTAAGTAATTGATAAAAAAAAGTTCGCGCAAAACAAGTTTATGTATTTATTTTTGATCCAAAACTTTTGTCTCGACTGCATTTATAATATTTTAGTATAATATGGACGGAAGGTTTTGTCAGTCTAATGATTATTAAATGATAATGATTAAATTTGGACAAGTATTCATTTTTTCTCGGTAATAAGTTAGTTATTTATATACCATATATCGAAGATATGAGTAGAGATAAAGGCGAACATTCAAGTTGAATTGCACGCGACAGTCTATGTATAAATTGTTATGTGTCTATAGTCATACGCAAATACATAAAATAGGTTAAATATAGCTCTTTGCAGACCGAGGCTTGATATTATCGCCGGAGCGTATTTTTATATTTTTAATCGGTGGTACACAAAATTTTCTCTACGATGAGAAAAAATGTTAATCGAAATTGAAATGTACAGCAGAGGTTGCCGTTTGCTGCCGAAACTGTAAATCTGTGTTCAGTGCCGTGCTGAACGATTGAATGTTAATATTAATTTATTAATTATTTTTAATAACTATTTTGGAAGTAATAGCCATCAAATATGTTGCTATGCGTTTGTATAGCGGTTGCTATATGCCTAGGCAGTAAAAGTAACATTTTACAGACTGTTAGCTGTCGAAAAATTGCACAATGTCAATCGGAAAAAAGTATATTAGTTACAAGTTATTACATTTTGAATTTTGAGCATGTCTACAAAAATCTTTTTCTATTACTTAACCCTTCATCTGTCGGGTGTGGTCTGAGTCCACGGCAAATTTAATATTTTATATTTTAATTTGTTTATTTCTTTCAAAATTTCATCTACAGGACCTTTCAAGTATCTGAATAGCGACCCCACCCGATCAAACTTGTAACAAACAATATATATATATATATATATATATATATATATATATATATATATATATATATATATATATATATATATATATATATATATGTTATAAATGACGATTAAATGTTAGCGCTGAAAATAAGAATAATAAAACACATTTATCACCCAAACCAGTATATAAAGTATTAATACAAAAAAATTGCAAATCTAGATGACCGTCGCCTGGCCGAACCCGGTCACGCGGAATCCTCCTCCACGCCGTGATTATTTCTGTAAAAGAATTAACACATGAGAAATACTCAGTGAGGAGGCAATCATTTACAAAAGGTTCAGACATTCACACACTGTACACACATGTTGGCAACCACGGGCAGTACCGCTAGTTACTACGGAACCTCTGCCGCTTCGGTGGTGATCCGGAGACAATCCTCTTAACCAACTGGATCAGATCACTACAGCCCTAACTGCTGCTACGCTGGCGACCACAGAATGTGGGTCACTACAGACTTCCCTGCTGCTACGCTGGCGACCCTCGGGTTCACACGAGCGGCCACTACGGAACCACTGCCGCTTCGGTGGTGATCCGGAGACATTCCTCTTAACCAACTGGATCAGATCACTACAGCCCTAACTGCTGCTACCGTTGGCGACACCAGATGTGGGTCACTAAAGCCTTCCCTGCTGCTACGCTGGCGACCCTCGGGTTCACACGATGCGGCCACTACAGTACCCAGTACTGCTCACACGCACACTCACAATCATACACATGCTGTGACATATATATTATATATTATATATTATATATTATATATTATATATTATATATTATATATTATATATATATATATATATATATATATATATATATATATATATATATATATATATATATCAAATTTTATTCTGAGGTCATTTTTTTAAATGGCACAAAATTGACCCCTGTGGTGCACATTCCACGCCAGCAATGAGTGCCCGTGTGGTGACGCCTGGTAAGCGCTCGCGCGGTACGAATATGTCATCATCATTACCGATATCTGCGTACAATGCTGATTGGCACACCGAGTAATGGGTAATATGCCGTGATGATATATTTATTTATTTTATATGAAACATATTTTATATCTTTTATAATTACGGAGTTATTTGGCATTATATAAAATAGCGATTTTCAGTTTTTTTAAATTACTTTCAGAATGTTCGGAATTTTAAATTTTTCTTAGCGGAATCTGGACGAGTACTCAAAACTGCACAACATTGCCAATTTATATTTCTATTTTATGCAATTTCGCGAAGTCATTTGAAATAATTTTACTTGCAACGTGTTACTTTTTGCAAATGACCTTTAAATATTCACAAAAATTGAGACTGTCCGCGATTGTAACATTCTTCAGAGTGATCTATAATACTAAAAGGTTAGAATCACTATCTATAGTTATATATATATATATATATATATATATATATATATATATATATATATATATTAAACGGTGCAACCGATTTTCATGAAATTTGTGTCAAATTGTAGGAAATGATTGGCTTCTAATGGGACGAATTTCTGTAGGATGCATAGTTTTCCAGTAAAAAATTATTAAACGTAAAATTAAACAATGGATCGTAGAATACATGTAAAAATTTAGAAGATAAAAATGCTGTCATGTGGTACATTTGGCATGATGTCAATGTCAATAATGACAAATTATGAACGTCGTATGGATTGTTGACCATTTCAATGCTAAATATAAACAAATATATTGTGTAAAATTGAAGATATGTTTATTCTTATTTTATAATTTATTTTGTAAATAGATTGTTAAAAATATTCGAGGTTATTAAACAACGAAATGGACGAGAAATGTAGGAAAAGCATCAACGACAAGAAAGACTGGGAGGACAAGATGTACAGTGTACGGAGAGAATGTCAAGGATTGTTTTCTGTGCCGGTCAGTGTATTAATTTAAGATATGTTTATTTATATTTTATTTTGTAAATAAATTTTACAAAACTGACAAAAAGAAACTGGTAGTATTTGGGTTGGCAGTCCAGCGTGTTTTATTCGCACGGCCCTACCCGTATGTTCTAAACCTAAACCGTACACAAATAACGGAGTGTGTGGGGCTCTTTAGGGCAGATTGCGTGGGTAGTTTGGGTGGGCATGTTGCGTGGGCAGTTTGGGTGGGCATGTTGCGTGGGTAGTTTGGGTGGGCATGTTGCGTGGGCAGTTTGGGCGGGCATGTTGCGTTGGCAGTTTGGGTGGGCATGTTGCGTGGGTAGTTTGGGTGGGCATGTTGCGTTGGCAGTTTGGGTGGGCATGTTGCGTGGGTAGTTTGGGTGGGCATGTTGCGTGGGTAGTTTGGGTGGGCATGTTGCGTGGGCAGTTTGAGTGGGCATGTTGCGGGGCATCATAAACCACTATCGGCGGAGCCCTAGGGAAAACTCGGCGAAGCCGAGGTTACGCTAGTCCTTAATACTAAAAGGATAGATTCACTATCTATATATATTTTCTTTAATCACGACGATCGCCCAACTTTAGACAAGGCTACAGCTTAAACCGTGCAACCGATTTTCATGAAATTTATATCAAATTGTAGGAAATGATTGGCTTCAGGGCCCTTCTAATGGGACGAATTTCTGTAGGATGTGTAGTTTTCTGGTAAAAAATTATTAAACGTAAATTGAAATAATAGACCGCAGAATACATGTAAAAATTTAGAAGATAAAAATGCTGTCATGTGTAAAATTTGGCATATCAATGTCAACGATGACAAATTATTATTGTCGTATGGGTTGTCGACCGTTTTAATGCTTAATATAAATAAATATAATGTGTAGAATTGAAGAAAAGAATAAGAATTAAACGAGATACATAGGTATACGTTATGAATTTAAGCAATATTTATTGTTAATTTAGATTTTATTTTGTAAATAGATTTTACGAAATGTCAGAGGTTACGAAAAACTACGAAAACGTTGATGAAGACTAGAAGAGTATCACAATCTATGGAAAAACACATGTATAAAATTAAAAAGATAAATACTGTCTTCTGTCACATTTGATATGTTAATGACAAATTTGAACTACAGAAAATAATCGGTTTAAAATTGAAGAAAAGAATGTGAGAATTAAACGACGTAAGGTACGCTATGAATATAAGATATATTTATTCTTATTTCATAATTTATTTTGTAAATAGATTGTTGAAAATGTTCGAGGTTATTAAACGACAAAATGGACGAGAAATGTAGGAAAAGCATCAACGACAAGAAAGACTGGGAGGCCAAAGTGTACAGTATACATAGAGAATGTCAAGGATTGTTTTCTGTGCCGGTCAGTGTATTAATTTAAGATATGTTTATTTATATTTTATTTTGTAAATAGATTTTACAAAACTGACAAAAAGAAACTGACAGTATTTGGGTTAGCAGTCCAGCGTACTTTATTCGCACGGCATTACCCGTACGTTCTAAACCTAAACCGTACACAAATAACAAAGTGTGTGGGGCTCTTTAGGGCAGATTGCATGAACAGTTTGGGTTGCGTGGGCATGTTGCGTGGGTGGTTTGGTTGGACATGTTGCGTGGACAATTTCGGTGGATACGTTGCGTGGGCATTTTGGGTGGGCATGTTGCGTGGGTAGTTTGGGTGGGCATGTTGCGTGGGCAGTTTGGGTGGGCATGTTGCATGGGTTGTTTGGGTGGGCAGGTTGCGTGTGCAGTTTGGGTGGGCATGTTGCGTGGGCAGTTCGGGTGGGCATGTTGCGCGAGTAGTTTGGGTGGGCATGTTGCGTGGGTAATTTGGGTGGGCATGTTGCGTGGGCAGGTTGGGTGGGCATGTTGCGTGGACATGTTGTGTGGGCAGTTTGGGTGGGCATGTTGCGTGGGCAGTTTGGGTGGGCATGTTGCGTGGGTAGTTTGGGTGGGCATGTTGCGTGGGCATGTTGTGTGGACATGTCGCGTGGGTAGTTTGCTTGGGCATGTTGCGTGGGTAGTTTGCTTGGGCTTGTTGCGTGGGCATTTTGCGTGGGCATGCTGCGTGGGCATGTTGCGCGGGTAGTTTGGGTGTGCATGTTGCGTGGGTAATTTGGGTGGGCATGTTGCGTGGGCAGGTTGGGTGGGCATGTTGCGTGGACATAATGTGTGGGCAGTTTGGGTGGGCATGTTGCGTGGGCAGTTTGGGTGGACATGTTGCGTGGGTAGTTTGGGTGGGCATGTTGCGTGGGCATGTTGCGAGGGCATGTTGTGTGGGCAGTTTGGGTGGGCATGTTGCGTGGGTAGTTTGCTTGGGCATGTTGCGTGGGCATTTTGCGTGGGCATGCTGCGTGGGCAGTTTGGGTGGGCATGTTGCGTGGGCAGTTTGGGTGGGCATCATAAAACACTATCGGCGGAGCCCTAGGGTAAACTCGGCAAAGCCGAGGTTAGGCTAGTATTAATACTATTTGCACTTGGTGTACACAGAACAAATTAATACTTAATATTAATAAATGACAAATTATAACGTATAGTCACTCTAAAGTAGCTGTAGTTTACGAATGTACTATTGAATCCGAGATCTTAGAATGTACAGTTTACACTAAAGATTTAGGTGTGTATTTTGATCCCGATTTGACCTTTACTTCTCACCTGGATTACTTAATTACATCATTAAATAAAATATTTAGCTTCATAATCAGGAACTGCCGCAATTTTTTAAACATATCCGCGCTTACATCATTATATTTCGCTTTTGTACAGTCTAAACTAGATTTTTCGCTTATAATTCGGTTTCCAATTTATGAACTTCATATTGCCACATTAATAGCTCTTCAGCGCAAATTCTTAAAATATATTTGGTTTAAATGTTTCGGTGTGTACCCCGACAATTTTGTTAGTACCGACGGTATACTTCAGACTTTTGAAGTTGAGTCCATCAGAACTAGACATACAAATGCCTCAATTAATACGCTACATAAAATCATTCATAACAAAATTGATAGTCCATTTGCTATCCTGTCCTCCGTTTCTGTTCACGTTGTAACGACAGCTTTTACCTGCCTACATATATTTCTAATATTCTGTGCAAGTCGCCTATGTACGTTATGTCACCATTTTTAATTGTTTTACCACGGCTACTTATGTCGCATCCTAATGTCCTTACATCGCCCTGTTGTTTTCTTCTTTCGTTCTGTTTCCTAACGTTCAAATCTTCATCATGAAGTTAACGTAAGCTTCGCGCGCACATAATTTAAAAGATACATCCGCAGTACAAATTATAAATAAAAATATTACCAATACCATAGCTGAAGTTAATCGTGCTACTAGATTAGGAGCACAACAACTATCAAGTGCTACTGTTGAGAGCTATTTTATTGTTTCCCGTAACAAATATTTTTCGGGGTATTTCTGTTGATATGCTAGCTGTACAGAAACATATTAATCACTTATTGGATATATTTAATAAACACAGGAACTCTGATTTAGAAATAATTTTTACTGAACTATTTAATAGCACTGAAGAAGTTGCACAAAATTTTGATCTTGAATTAAAAATGCCGAGAGTCGCTAGTGGTGGAAGACAAATTCACCGCCAAACTACGAAGCTAATTCTGTGCGAGAATATTTTAAAAAAACAATTTTTATAAATTACTTATATTTTTTAATTAGTTCTTTAAATTCTCGGTTTTCGAAAGATGATAATGTTGCCTTTTTGCTCTATAATTTGCATCCGATTAATTTAAAACAAATAAACTATAATAATTTTACTAAAATAGCTCAAGAGACTCATTCATATTATAAAATTAACTATTTTTTTGAAGAAGCTTTAGCATGGCACGAATATTGGGTTTCAAATAAAGCAATGATTATTACTAAAGAAACTCCTGTAACAGAACTTTTACAACATTGTACATTTTACCCAGCAATCTCCAAAGCTTTAGAAATTTTAATTTGTCTTCCTCCAACTATATGCAATGTGGAAAGATCTTTTAACACTCTAAGAAGAGTGAAAACATGGATTAGATCTACTATTAGGGAAGATCGGCTAGACGGTTTATGTATGATGAGCCTCCATCGCGATTACATAAGCGAAAATAAACAAAAATATATAGACGAAGTTCTAAATAAATTTGCCAAAGATGCAAGGAATTTTAAATTAGCATTTTCGGAAAAAGAATAAGTAGGTAATGTTGTTTATTCACAATCAGTTGATAATATAACGATTTCTGACTTTTAAAAAGTTGGGAAGTTAGTCATTGTTAACCTTCGCGCCTTGGTCAACTATCTTCGCCCTCGACAGTAATGAAATACTTTCCACCTCGGTTAGTAATGTACTATTACTGTATTGTAATTTTTTCCATAAATATTTATGTTGTTTTATATTTTTAAGAACATACTTATTTTTAGTATATTATATTTATTTATTCTTGACTTTGCTCTCCCCCCCCCCCTGAACAACATTGTATGGGCGCCCATGATTAGATTTTCTGTCTTGTGTTGTTTATATTATGTAAATTTACTTATATAGGGTTCCTTACCTGTTTGAGTAATAAAGTATTATTATCATTAATTATTATTATTATTATTATTAATTATTATTATTATTATTAATTATTCTAATTGTAACCGAATTAATTTGTGACACCTTGAATATATATAGAATTTTATTTTTTTAGTTTTTATATTTTTTTATAATTTGTATATTTTTAAATCAATATTTATATAAGGCAATTTTATTTTCATTTGTTTAGGCGTCGTTCTCAAATTTGAAAAATATGATGTCAAATTTTAAGCTTTTTTCAATTTTAACTGACACAAAAAAATGTGTTTGGAATTAGTCCTGTATTAGACATTATATAAAAACAGGTTCGAAGAAAACATATTTAAGCGAAATAAACACTGGAAGGTATGTTAGTGCCGTTCAGAATATATTTTATTTTGGTCTCCATAGACAACACCCGATCTAAAGTGTGTTCTTTTTACCAGAACTACTTAATTTTAAGACAATTTCCTGTTTAAACGTATAGAATTTAAATTATTTCTTTAGAAAGTACGTGTTGAGAAGTTATTTATAAGTGTTTAATTTATTAACTTTCATTAATGTTCTAATAATCACAGATAGATAATAAATAATTTAGTCTTGATATTTTGCAATATTAATTTATTCTTTGATGCTGTTGTCTGAAGAAGTAGTTGTTACTCCTTTACCTTTAAAGATTAATATAAAATTTCCTTTTAAATGAAATAAGTAGAAAATAAAAAATAAAAAAGAAAAACCACACACATATGAATTATACTTTTTTACGTTTTAACGTTTTAGATGTTAGTCATAAGGACACAGTTTTGTAGATACTCATAAATATTTGGATATGTTTGTTACCGATCAATTTTGTTTATAGCTCCCTTCAGAAGTTATCCATTTTTATGACCATAATTTCTACTTTCGATATCCATCACCATATTCATGTACAATCTCCATATTTTCGACAAAACATTCAATTTATCCTACCAATTCCTTACCCTTATTTCAACTCCATGTCATATAAAGCTTTCTCAAGTTCTAAAGTTCGCCCTACTGTCGCCAGACACCGCCACAGGTCATAAGTTTACCCACTTTGTTACATCGTGCACCCTCCGTCTCTTTTATCTATATGTTCTGGCTGATCGTTCATCTCTGTCTCTCAAAGTCAGGCCCCAGTGGAGGGAAGTCATTATTTCAGGTGTCTCACTCAACTTATTTATTGCTTAACGAAGATGATGTAGAACAAAGAAAAGAAATGAAGTGTAGTTTGGAAATTTTGTGTGAACTCTGATTTTGAAATTGGTTGTGGGATGATATATCAGCAAATTTATACGAAGCAGTAAAATAGTGGTTATTTATTTGTTTACTGAGTAAAACAAACTAAACATGGAATCAATCTATCAAAGAATAAATCACAGACATATTTTGAACAGGCGTATAAATATTTATATCACAGTATTTGTAAACATATTTTAAATGTCAGCTCTTCTCATAAATAGATATTGACAGGTATTCATGGTATTTTTTAATTTGTTTTTAATTCCTAGAGAAATAGTTTCAAATCTTGCTTAAAACAACATTTTCCAACGTTTACTTTCAAAGTTAGATTTTCTCTATTACAAGCAATATTATGTGTGAGAATGGATAAAAATTTTGTTAACTAAGGACTTAAGTATACCTAGAGTTGTCCGCCATTAAGGGACTATTTCAATTGCGTATCGTTATTTAAAAAAAATGCATAGATAAAAATAAAAATTTTGCTATTTTTATTTTTGAGAATAACTTCTAAATCTGTAATAATACTGGATTTTGGCTTGCCTCTCTTTAAGGCACTATTTATGTTCTTTTGAAATGAATTTTATTGAATTTCGAGCTATAATGTCAAAGTTCTAATTTTTATTTAAATCGGAAATTTACAGAACCTAAAAGATTTTTTAACTCTCCTACAATATGTAACTTATTTCTGTTCACTTGTTTCTGTTTAAGATCAACAGGTCTTAAATAATTTTGAATTTGAAATGGTTAACTTCTTTGAGGTAGCAACCAATTTATATATGGGATAAAGCAGTGTTCGTTCATGGAAGAGGGCAGCACAAACTTGATAAAATTAATATTTTGGTTACACGCGCAAGTGCGCGCCTAAACCTCCTTCCAACAACCCCAAGCGACGCCAACTGTCGTTCGTATCGATCGGTCAGACTCAGTAGCTTGTTGGCTCTCGTTAACTCTGCTTGTCTAGCACAACAAGTAGAGTATTTGTTGTTAGAATTATCATTCGTTTTTGTCGATTACGTCAAATAAACCGAGCTTTATTTGATTTTGTTTTTGTTGTTGGGTCGTGAAACTTATTGCGTCGCCATTTCATAAAGCCAACAGTGTTGCTCAGGAATCAGTTGTAAAACCGTGTTACACAACTTGATTTGTAACGGAAACCCGCGTTGTTACGGTTTGATTCATATTCTTGTTTTCAATAATAGTATTTCGCTGTAGAGTGAGTTTTGCACATGTTTATTTCGAATGACATCATCGGATTGCATCTATTGTTGTGGCGTCGTAGCATAAATATATTTCTTCATTCTTGTATTTTGGTTTGGTTGTTATTAGGTTCATTTAGGGTTCCTAATATTACTTTAGCTCAAATTGTTTGTTCATGTACTTATTAGTTGATGATTTCTACCATATAGTACTTGGTTGTATATTTGGTTGATTGTAGTTTAGGTTGCTTTTGTTCAATACGCTATACCATATATCTCTTAAAATTGATTTTAATTTGTTGTTATTATTTTGTTTCAATTAAACTTAGTACGTTGTTAGTTCGTAAACTGACTGATCCTTCAATTGTTTTGTGTTCGTTCGTTCAATACTTCGTTTGTTTCACAACAATATTGTCCAGGTTATATTGGCCAAATCCAGTGGTGTGAACCAGCTATCGAATCTTGTCAGGTTCATCTACGGTGTTTATTCCGAGCATTAACTCTCGTGTGGTTGTACCATCCATAGTTCATTCATACGATTTAAACATATTTAGTTTACATATAGTTTTTTTTCCTATATTAACATCAAACTGTTTCAAATAGAAAAAAATACAATAATTATTAGGTAAATTTATAGATTAGAAACAGTAGTTCTTTCAACTCGCACTATTAATAGTTATGTTTTAATTTAATAATCAGGCTAGCTAAATGTCACTTTCCAACCGCTAAAACGTCATTGCAATTTTGACTAGACAAATTGTAAAAGAATCAAATGTAAATAAACAATTTGTCATCTGACAAATTATAATAAAACTGTCAAATATATGAATAAAATTAATATTTAAAACCAATGGTTGCTAATTGATTGTGAATAAAGTAGTATACACACCTGGCACACATACCTTACCTCGGCAATGAACTTAGCGCTGAAATGAAACAATATCGGGCTCGGTGTGTAATTACAACATTGCAGAAATTAACACATTTATTCGCTTGTTGATAAAATTCTAATGAATGATATTTAAAAGTTAATTATGATATGTTTTAAAAATGTCATTTTGTTTTGCGACAAGGCAGGTTGGAACACGACGCTTTTCTAAGTTCCAAATTAGTAATAAATTATTATATTATATACAATCTTCATTGATTTTCGGTGCTGCATTTTTGTTACATATCTTAACTGTATAATTGTAAATATCTAATAATGAAATTATGTTTTTACCTCCCGCTACCCTTGGTAAGGGAGGTATAGGGATCGTGTTAAAAATTGCATATCGAGATTTTGGCAAATGACCACGTTTTAAGGTCCCTAGAATTCAATTTTAACATTTTCACGATGATGTCTGTGTGTATGTGTATATGTGTGTACGTTTGTGGATCCTCCACTATAACTCAAATACTATCATTCAGAAAATTTTTAAACCTTGTATTTGGAACTTTTTCTGTAATGTAAAGAGCCCATTAGATTTTGGTGTAAATCAAATAACCGGAAATGGCACTTTACTAGAAGCTCAAAATAGTTTTTCTTCGAAAAATACCTTTAAATGTTATTTTTTCGACATTAATGTTCTGATAAAAATTAAAGATTATTAATTTTTCTACAGATTTGCATTAATACTTTTTCTACATATTATATAAATAAATTTATAAAATTATCTATAATTTAAATCCCGGAGCCTACTCCTTGGTTGCGCAGTTATTCAAATGTATTTCACTGTCACAGAATTAATCATTTCAAATTAATAATAGTAACGTTTATAAAAGAAAAAAGTAAATAGAACAGTAGGAAAGAAAATCAATACGGTTTCCAGCTTATGTAAATATGTAGGTATGTATTTAGATTAATAAAAATTAACGACTCGCCAAAAATTTTAAGCTAATTCTCATTTTTGGATTCGTGAATTCTATTTTATACAGGTATTTAAAATTTAATCTTTATATAGTTATCAAAAATGTAGTTACTTGGATTAGATTAGACTATATTTTAAGAAATAAACTGCCAAAATTAAAATAAAATTCGCTAATCCAAAAATAAGTAAGTAAATAAATAAATATATCATCACGGCTTGATAAAATATTTGCACCGTGCGGGCGCTTACCAGGCGTCACCTTATGGGCACTCATTGCTAGGGTGGGGAGTGCACCACAGGGGTCAATTTTGTGCCATTTAAAATATTTGGCGTTGGTCGGGATTGAACCTGGTTCCCCAGATTCGCGACCTGACACTCAGGCACGCGGCTACGAGATCTCTCAAAAATAAAGATTAGCTTAATCTTTTTTGTGACTCGGGCGGTACATGGTAGGAGGTATTATGTTGGCCACACCAGATTTTTATTTTTTTAATTATATTTCGTCCGGAATATTTTGCAGTCTGTACTTTGTGCACAATTTCAATCAATTCACGTAATATACGATAAAATAATCTATCATTACAACTTTATTAATCTTGACATTCTTTTAATACTTTACATCAAACTTTAATTAAGAATTTATTTTTTATTTGATCTGAGATGTCTCGCTTTAAATATATTGATGGTTCAACTTGAAACTTTAATAAGTTCAATACAGCACCAAGTTTGCTAAGTTGCCAAGTTTTTTGTAGTCTGAGAACCAATATAAACTATGATTACAGCGGAGATATCTTTTGATTGCTGCAATCGTTCAGGCCACATATAATATTTATTTTGACTTTATCTAACTTTCCTTTAAAACCTAATAATGAGAAATTCCTTTGTAAAGTATTATTCACTAATATCTATTGAAAATTAGTTATGAAGACGTGTTTTTTCAAATATATGTATAGTTTAATGATACACAGTACGAATCAATTGATACATTGATATTATTTTATTTCCATTTTTTTAAAAAAATAATCTAGAATGTTAAAGTTTCTTTTTTCAGTTTCAAGTATATATATATATATATATATATATATATATATATATATATATATATATATATATATATATATATATATATATATATACTTGAAACTGAAAAAAGAAACTTTAACATTCTAGATTATTTTTTTAAAAAAATGGAAATAAAATAATATCAATGTATCAATTGATTCGTACTGTGTATCATTAAACTATATATATATATATATATATATATATATATATATATATATATGTTTGTTAACTAACTTTTTGTCTGTTTTTATGTTACCAGTCTTTTTCTTATACATAATTAGGTAGCTAAATAAATGTTAAAATTTAAACCAAACTGAACAATTCACAATATATGAATTTCTGTTAAACTAAACTTAACTGTAATTCTAAACGATATTTCTAAATAGAAAAAATATATGATGTGGACAATACACGACTTCCTTGTACGCAAGACCAACATGAAATATAGAACCAATTATAAAATTGGTGTAATTTGACATTAACATTATTTTTTATTTTTTTGTATTTTATTGGCCCAATCCATAGTAAGCTTTATTACAACCAAAACGTATATAATTTTTAAATTAACATATCTCGCTTATACGAAGGCTAATTTAATAATACTGGTTGTGCTAGACGCAGAATTTAATTCTCTAAAACTATTATTTGAAGCATTTATTTCTAAAATCAAAATAAAACCATTTTATTCAAGAAAAACTGTTAACTTCACGTAATATGTCACTTCCAATTAGCCTATTTTAACCAAAATCTACCATGTTATTCCCATTGACATAAAAGTCTTATATGCCAAATTTGAAACGTTTTGGATTATATTTTAAAATAGTTTTTCATTAAAATCTATTATAGGCTTCAAGTAAAGCACCAGTTCTGGAAATTATGTAAAGACCAAAAAAGAAGCGCACAACTAGATGTCATAATAGTCCTAAATACATAATTTCAACTTTCTACGGTGTAAAGTTTTTGAGTTATGCGAGATAAGTACATACGGACGTCACGGCGAAATTAGTCAAAATGGATTCAGAGAGGGTCAAAATGGATATTTCCGTTTCTAAACAGAAATATGTTTTTTGATCATAAATCATTAAACTTTTATTTTGTACTCGGCAGAAGAGTCTTTCATTAAACTTTAAATAAGTATTAACTATTTTAACACTTTAATTAATTTTTAAATTTTACGTTAAAAGCCATTTTATATATTATAAAATTATCATCATAGGTAGTACATCCATATATTCGAGGATAGTTAGGAGAAAACGTGTAAGGAATTATTTGTTTTATAAAAAATGTATGAGTAGAAAAAATGTTCCAGAAAGGGTGGGAATAAATCATTTGAGGTGGTAGCTCCCTCGAGCAAAATATATTAGTGAGATTGAGATATGCGTGTGTGTTTAAAATTGTACAATATATTTTAAATTGTAAACAAAGTACTTAAGTGGGATATACACTTCACATCTAACCATATGGTTTCAGTTTACCTAACCCTTTTGCCCTGAAATATTTATTTAAAATTGCCTATTCATACTCGTATAAACCAACGACTACTTATAACTATAGACAAAACATTCCCTATTCCTCTACGCTGAATGTTTTGATTTAGGATGGCCAGACAGAGAAACTAGAGATAGAGGTATGTCTTGTCTAGTTCGAGTATTTTTTGCTAAAGGCCATGTAGAGTGTAAGTGTTTAATCTACTATTTAGTTTGAACGTTGCTCACTAGAGGTCACGTATAAGCTTGTGTATTTTGTATTTGTTTTGTAGTTGTAGTAGTTTTGTGAGTGACATGTTGGTTTTTCTTTAATATTAAACCTTCTAAATTATTTAATGTTAACCACGAAATTTTAACTAAGAACACTTTCGCCTCTAGTGAGCAACGTTCAAACTAGACACTGATACTCTCCATGGCCTCAGTGGTGAAATATAGTGAGAAATACTCGGACTTGAAAAGTCATATCTCTATCTCTAGTTTTTCTGTCTGGCCAGCCAAAATCAAAACAAACTAAATGAAGTTTTGTCTAGTTATATTTGGTCGTTGGTATAAACAGTACACACTAGTGAAACTTCACTGTTGAGTATATCTATACTCACACTTAGGTTAATTTCAATTTACAGTTATTTATTACTTACAGGTTGACGGCTGAGTAGAAAGTTCTCATATTAAGGACTTACCTGAAATAAAGAAAAGATAATTATTAATAAACATAATATGTCATAAAATGTAACGGAATAAATTCCAAATTACTTTGTTACAAGCAATGAAGTAATATAATAATGGATAATAATCCGAATACACAAAGAATGGTAACTTAATTATGCCGTAATATTATACAGTAAGTAACAACAAATTTCGCTTTGAATTGGAGTCTTGAAGATGCCATTAGTTTCAGAGGTATATATTTCAGTCAGGGTAAGTATAGAAAAGACAGGAGAATTAATTTATTGAAAATCCTAAGAAATCTTACTCGGCATATTCGGGCCTCTTCTGTAATTTTTAACCACTGGTTAAAATCTTTATCTAATAGATATTGATTTGACAACTAGAAATCACTTTTTCTGTTATATGCCAAAATATTTGATTGGTTATAGTTATTAACATACCTAGGAATGTTATGTATATCATAACTGCCGCAGATGTCGCAGTGTTCTTTTCTACAGCAAACCATTAAATTAGAACAGGCTACAATATAATAAAAATAATAACTTTATTTAGTCTAAAGATTTCTCTTTTACAAAGAATTTACAACCCTATTACAGATTTTGGGTCTACCGCATTTAGAATATACATCATGATTAATATTATAATAAAGAGTTTCTTAAATATATAGTGATATGTATGTTGTTTATGAAATTTATGCATAATGTACATAAAGTATAAAATTTCAATTAACATTATCCTACCAAAATTATAACTACATACATATTATAAACATATACATAAAATAAAATACTTACTCGTACATATATAGATACACCGGCAAAATTAGGGGAAGAGAAAAAAGTTATGTATTGAAAAAAGTATATACCCTCTATCTTTCTTACTTGGATTAGAAGTTCTACATCTACAGCAAATTACAACTGACGATCTAATATCTAAATATAGCTACCTAATAAAGAATGATTATTATTTATTGTAGTGTACATGAAAACTTACACTATATATATATATATATATATATATATATATATATATATATATATATATATATATATATATATATATATTAGAACACAATTTTTACTTGACAAATTTCAACAATCAACGAAAATAATTATCAGTATCATCATACTTTTAAACAACAAAAACAATGTAATATCATGTAATCCAAAAATCTTGCTATGTTTAAGTGTATTTATTTGTGTAAATTACTTTATGTGTATTGATCATGAGGCCTAAATAAAACACTGTACTACCGACTAAAACCCTCCCTACATTCTCCCTATATATATATATATATATATATATATATATATATATATATATATATATATATATATATATGTTATTATTTTAATTTAGACCTACTGTGCAGTTGTGTGTATGCGTTTTGTTTTATAGACTACCTATTCATAGATACAAGAGCTTCTTGTTTAAGAAATGTATTGTGTAGAAATATAAGTCAAATGTGGGTCAAGTTTTCGTGTTGGTAAGTGTTACAAATTGTGCATATTTCCGTATTGTTCATTGTATATTTTATTTTATTATGACAAATAGTTACTACGTTTCTGTGGGAAAGGCTGATTTGGGAGAGGACGCGTATTTTATTTATGGAAAGGTCGAAGTTTAAGTAGTTTGCGACTTCATGTTCAGTTTTGATATTTTTGTATATTAAACTGTATCTTGACAGATTACAATAATTTAAGTCTAGCTGTGTTAAAACTTCTTCAAATTTTACTGTTATGTTATTTATGTCGGACTTCGATAAGGTTTGATTTTCCGAAACACGATCGTATCCTGATTCTATTAAGAAAGTTTTTAGAAGTGTGCACCAATTATAGTTTGATTTATTTGTTTCGGATCCGTCTAACGTCATCAAACGGTTGTAGCATATTTTGTTTAGTCGATCTGCCTTCATACCCAGTAATCGGATCCAGAAATTTAGTACTCTTTTCCTCAACGTAACTACTATGTACATCACAGGGCGAATAGTAAAGGGCGGAGTGTATCGCCTTGTAGAATTCCTTCTGTTATTTCAAAAGTATAAGAGTTTTTGTCGTCAGTCTGTATAAGAAGAGCTGTTTTAGAATATACATTTTTTATGATTCAGATTATTTTGGTTGATATACCACATTTGTAGAGTTTCTCCCATAATTTTTGACGGTTAATTGTGTCCAATGCTTGGCGGAAATCCACAAAGGTAGCGAAAAAAAATTGTTTTCTGAGTCTGAGTTGAATTTGACAGAGTGACATAAGGACAAAAATATAATCGTTTATTCCTCTGTTCTTTCTGAAGCCCGTTTAAAAATCTGGTAATATATTTTCTGCACAGTGTGCATTGATTAGGGATATACCTTTGTAATTTATTATGTTGTTTTTATCTCATTTCTTATGTATCATGAATAGTCTAACTTCACTTAAATTTTTAGGTACTTTTTCGTTTGTAATAACTACAATATATATAGAATATATATTATATTTTTTGCTGAAAATATATTTAGCTTTTTGTTCTCTTATACCTTTTATATATTTCAGCCAAAACAGATCCAAGGTTATGAAAATTCACCGTTGACAGAGTTATTATACCGAAAATATGAGTACAAGACGTGATAATAAAGAAGATGCGGAAGATGACTTGAAGTTTTAATATTAATTAATTCTGCTTGACTTTCTGCGTAGCCAAACACCACTATCTGCGCGACAATTTATTACTGGCATCAACATTCTCCCTTCCTAATTGCTGTGAGGTAATTAGTAACCCACTGCACATATTCCAAGTAGTTATCTCGGTGTTATTCAAGACATAGGAGAGGATGGCCATAGGTGTGGTCGGACTGTGGTTACCTGGACAGGACCACTTCAAATGTCGCAAATTAATAGTCCATCTCGCAACAAGACTAATGATCAATACGCCATATACGTGCGAATGTCATTTGAGTTCTACTAACATGATGTCATATTACATATAAGCCACTACAAACTAGCAACTAGTAAATGCAGTTTAGATTGAGATAACGCATTATGGATAATATGACAATAAATTGCAGTTTTCAGTGGATATTATTATTATTATTATAATAATAATAATAATAATAATAATAATAATAATATTATTATCATTATTATTACTGAATGTTATACTTAAAGCCGGTTTTGTAAACGATAGATAAATTTACTTCCTTTAAATGACAGTGAAACTTTTGACAGTAATACTTTCATAAATTCTCTATGAAGAAAATATATTATGACCGCAGTTTAGAGAAATATTTAATTTCCTTATTTACTTGAATGTTTTAATACAATACCAAGTAAGTAAAATTTGAGGTTTAAAGTAACTCAATTATTCTTACGGTAATGAATTCTTTTTACGCTAAATCTAATTACTATAGTGCATTCAACAAAAAACTAAGCGGCAAGCTACTTACCGTAACAGCCACGTGTGTGAACTCAAAACTTTTATTAATTCAATATTTAGTTAATTATTTCGTTTTGTATTTAGTTTGATTTTATTTTGACTTGTTTTTACTTAATTTCGTTATAATCAAATTTCGTATATATATATATATATATATATATATATATATATATATATATATATATATATATATATATATATATTGTTACACCACGGATTACATTAATTAAGTTACGTATTGTAGTGTTTATAAGTTGGGGAATGGAATTTTGGGAGGCAGTCATAAATGTAATGTGATTGGGGTAAGAGTTTAAAGGAATAAAAGGGTTGTTATATTCTGAATATTATATTACTTCAATATTTCTTACCCACATAAATCCCTTTTTGTAATAAGATATATATATATATATATATATATATATATATATATTTGCTAAATTTTAATTATGATTAATTATTTTCCAAAATTTATAATTCTTTATAAGCAGTCCCGTAAACTACTTTCCACTGTCGGCACAGACCAGCGTAGTAACGCAGGTAAGTATTACTTTTATTTATATTCTTACTGTGACAGTCTGAGCTTAAAGCGGCCCCTAGACTGTGAATACTATTGCACAAAAAATTGAGTCTTGCCCTAGACAGCAGAATTAACTTGTGGAACTTTTTGAGAATCCTTTATTCGTTTCAACTCTCCTGAAGTTAGTACAAAGACAGTTAAATATTTTGACAATTGATCTCTTTCGCCTTCTGGATATTTTTTTCTGTACTTGTGAACTACTCATACTGCTCATTTTCCTTTATTCGGTTACTATATTCTTCAATTTCGTATTTCACAAGGCTGGCAAATATTTATACATTTACACTCGATAATAAACCTGCTTTCCTCTTCTTTGGTAGCCATCTCACGAGTTTCAAGCACAATTACTATAGTTTACTTTTCGACGATTGTGACAAAATTAATTAACTATTGTGTAATATTAACTGCAACTTTTTTTTTTCAGATTACGCAATAAATATCAAACCGTTTTTGATATGTTAAATATATTCTACAATGTTTCAATAGGTCTGTTTGTTTCGCTACTTTGCGTCTACGGTTTATTACCACGGCCATACAAAGTATATGAGAACGGCGGTAAACCGTAGACGCAGAGTAGCGAAACGAACAAACCTAATATCATCCACAGACTGTCAATAATATTGCGCAATTTTGAATATTCTGCAATATTATTAACAGTCTAGGGGGTCGCTATAATACAGTACGTCAACGAGTGTACTTGGTAAATAGAAAAGAAACTTTTAATATAAAGTCCCTAAATTAAGTAATTATGGAAGAAAAAATTTCATACAAATTATCTTAAACATTAAACATTCCTTTAATAACTTTCATTCTCGAGTTTAATATCCTCTACAGAGAACCATTTATAATACATGTATCTGTTTTCCTTTCGCACCTCATAACTCACACTAACAGCAGCTTCCTAACCTCAACACAGCGATCAGCTGTTGACTCGGTGCCATCTTGTGACGTCACCCTGATTGATTTAGCAGCCGCGGCGGCGTTTCCAAGTCGCACATCGCACGTCATGTGATTGATCGTAATGGCACGTTGTGTACCGGCAATTTTCATTAATTATTGTTACGTTCACTGACTAATTTGCACATAAACAATGATAATATATTGACTGAATTAATTGGAAATGGTCGGTGGTGTATAATGTTGATGAATTAGATGTGATTTTCATGCTTGACAGACTTGGATTAGATATTTGTATCAATAGACATTTTACGAATGGATTCGGATAGGTAGTACCAGCGGAAATTAGGCCAATATTAGTTAATTCACATGAGATAATTACTAGAAGATAAAATTGATAATGTGCTAAAAAAATACCTGTAAATTACAAATTTATCAATTTGATATAAAACTTATTGTAATAATAAATATTATATTTGCATTACGTTTTACGTCCCTAGTTCTGACTATTAACTTATGTGACATCTCTGCTGTATTTGTTTCTCTATAATGGTTTTCAGGTGCTAATCAAACTGTCAGGTATAAACTAGTGTTGGGAAGATGTTCCGATTAGAATCGATTCCGGTTCTAGAATAATCCAGGTATGCAGTTTTTTGAACGCATTTCTAATCGGAGCTTAGTGTATAGTATAAAACTACGCTGATTCAATTTCAGAACCGAAACTAACCAGGTGTGGGTTCTAGGACCGTAACACGATTTTGGGACCGAAACAAACCAAATCTCGATTCTGGATCTAATAATATATGAATATCGAATTCGGACCTGAACCTTTTCGGTTGTTCGATCATTTTCACATTACATTATTATATTTGAATCCGTGGCATAGCAATTACGCATTAAGATGAATAAATTTATTATCTTCTCTAGAATGTATGCAGGCGAAGTAAAAAAAAAAATAAGAAACATTTATCCATTGCATGTTGATCACACTTATAAGTACATGCAGTCCATGAAACCAAAGAGGACTGGTGTGGTAATGGAGAGCATTCCACGTGCTGTGTTTCAGTTATAACGATCATTTACACTAGATATGGTTAACAGTTGGCCAACTCTATTCTCGAAATAACGTCACTTGAAATAGTGTTTATGACACTGGTCTGTTGCAGTTAAATCTTGATCGACAAAACGATTATGTATTGAGTCATTTCATAAGGTTAAAAATGACTATTAAATTAAAGCATGGAAAAGGAATATGACAGTATGCCAGAATATTCAGACTGCAAATTGATACAATATGGGGTTATATTTTTTGAACATATTAAAAAATTCTAGCATATTGTAAATGATATATTTATTCATATTCATATGAATGTTCATATATCTTAATAAAATACATCTTATCGCTCAATAAAATGATTGAAAATGGTCAGAATAACTGAACATCGATGACACTACCTGAATCCAAACATCGGCTCCCGCTCCATTACCCGGATACGATAATTGGTTCCAGTACCCGGTTCCACAGATCGGTTCTACTACTCTGAACCGAGGCCCGATTCCATTACCCCGCATTAGTCGCTAGTAGAGGACATACAGGAGAACTGATCGACCAGAAATGAGACGTTCTCGTAACGTCCTTGGAAATATTTCTCGAACACCAAAATGACCCCAGGTAGTTTTTTGGATATAGAATTCTATTTTGAGAAGAGAAAATCAATTAAAATTTAATTTGAAATACGTTATTAGAATAATATGCATAGAATAAATTAAAAACAATTTAAGAAATAATTAACCTACTAATGCGAATAACAGTAACATACAAAACCCGACTATTCATTCTTTCATGATTGGCTAATCGGTCTCGCTAATACGAAAAGCTTAAATGATACTAACCAATGTTGCGAAAATCGGTAAGATACAAACGATGTTAGTATTAGCGCTCACTAGCACTGACCAAATCAGGGGGTCGCTTTCAACAGTCGCACACTAATAATAAACAGGAAAATAGCAAAGTAATAACACTCTCACCAGCTCAATTCGCACACATTACTTTTCACAAAACGTTTTATTGGAAAACACCAGTAGGAATATATCTCTCGTAGACACCAAAGCAAACACTCTTTGAATGAAATTCTCGTGCGTACAGGAATTTATACGCCGGATCCACTGATGTGTTTTAAATCCGATAAAAATATAAAATAAAGGTTTAAACACGATATTATCAATCCAGAAAATACTTGTTATCTTGAAAGGATATTACAGAACTAAAAAAAAAATGTTTACGTTTTGACTGGGATTCAAATTGCACACGTTGTAAAATTACAGTTTTCAAAACAAACTTCTACATAGTTCATAGATCTGCAATTGATGTAAAATTCTTTAATTTATGGATAAAGGGATAAATCCGTAAACCAAACGATTACCCCAATGAAAAAAAAAACTTTAAGCTTAAATTTTCAATCTATTATTATATTATTGATAAAGAATTGATTAAAAATAAATATTTAATAAAACGAAATTATTAGTGATTATCTGGAAGCATGTTTTCCTTAAAACACCAATCACGAAAACAATGCATTGAAATATAACTTCAAAACTTTACATTTTGAAAGCAGTTTTGGAACGATTTAGAACCAATAACATAATGTCACAAAAGTTTTAGGAAAAAATTTGAATGGACGTGTCGTGTGGTTTAAGGAAAGTATATTGTAGTACGAGGGGGTGCGGAAGATGATGCTAATACTGCTTACTGTTTCCTTAACAAAGATACACTTTATTTACATGATTATTATAATTGCACTGCAACTTGCGCTAACTTAATTAACTTATTCTTTACTAATTAAAATCAACATAACTAAATCCGAAAGATGCCGTTGCATCCATAGGCCAAAATACTCGCGTTACGCGGAAAGCGAGCCAAAACTTAAAACTTTTACATGTTTACTATCTGAGTACAAACGTCTTCTCGACGTGACAAACTAATACCGACTATACAAAAAAGCGCTATCTTCAGGACAGGATTATCTTAGGGGTAGAGGGTGCATAGGCTAGAAAATTCAAAGTCACACACGTATACGTAATATTTTCTGGAGTTAATGATCAACAAATAAATGTAATGACTATAGATAGAGAGACAACGTTGGATACCAATTACCACTGATATAGTATGACATGGGTGTACCCAGACGCGACTATCATAATATTGTAACGTTTTTATTTATTTGGGTGAAGTGTAAATATTAGACAATTATTATTAATTACAATAAAAGTTTATTATAAAGATAAATAGATATTAAATATAATTAAAAGATGATAAATATAACGAACACTACGATTAAACAAATATTAAACACTAATTAAGACTAAGAATATTATAAGACACTTAAACACTAAGATTATTTATTTAAACAATATATAGCTCACTTATTTATTTATACAACTTATTTATTTATATCCACCACTTGTCTACTATCTGTTTATATCACCAACTGTTTAACACGCAACGTTTATTTATATCAGACTGTCCAATGCCTTCGTTAACGGTGCTTACATACCCTAGCCAAAAATTCCAGAACTCACTGGAACACTTCTAGATAAAACACAATAGGTTACATCGACCGCGTAAATAAGCAGGTTCAGACAGGTCCGTTGAATCATCGCTAAAAATAGTCGCTCGCACGACCCCGCGACAGTGGCGGCGACAGCGACGGGGACAGCGGCGGTGACAGTGGCGGCGACGGCGGGCACTGCACATTATAATATGATAAGAATTTCTAAACTGAATTTTGACATTAATAACTTAAATAGATAAACAGAGTTAAAATATGATTATTGAAACTATTTCGGAAGCAATCGTCTCTTGATAGTACGTTGGACACAAAATTGGCTGCCGAAGTTACTTGATTTCATCAATTTATTTCATGTATACGAAGTGTCTAAGTTTTGGTCTGACCCAGCTTCATACAACTATGCCCGAAAAACAACAAAGTGCTTGGAGGCAAAAACATAACATATATTCAGCAAAAACAATCTTACTAACGTACCGAGACGAGACCTATTAAAACTTTTTGGGCGTTACATGCAAGAAGCGTATACTACAATATGTAGGAGCCCCAAAAAGAAACAATTATCGACAAGGATTTTTCAAAAGGTATGTTATATTAATTTTCAATATTGTCAAAGACTCATGGAACAAGCCAGAACTAAACTTCGTCATATAGAAGAAAATGGGCAACTAGCTCTATATAACATACGTTTGTTAACGCTTAAGATATTTTGTTAATTATTGTAGTAATAAGCAGGTTCAATATATTTTCCTTAAACCACAGTATAATGCTTGGAGAAAAGTTCTGCAACTGGAACATTTTTCTGCTTCGAAAAAATATACAGGAACGGTTTGTCGGATCTGCACTAATTATACTCGTTAGCTAAAAATAAATTTTATTAGGGAAAGGTAACGATTCGATTTTTACGAGTTCGTTAAATTACAAAAATAAATTTAATTGTACTGAATTAATTAGCAACGAGAAATTAAAATGTACAAATTTTAATGAAATAATTACATCAAATATGAAATATATTTATTATTGAGTATAAACAAATAATTAATTGTCATTATTGTAAATAAATTATATTAACTACTAACATAAACATATTCATTTCTTTTCAATTACGTGAGTCATTTAAATATTTTATTCATTTACAAGTCATGCTCTGATTTAATTTTTTGTACACTATTCCAAAGACATACATTTTAACACTGTATTCTCAGGCTGTGACAGAAATTAAAAATAGCTGTATAAATCTAGTTTTTAATGAAGTGATTTTACTATACCTTAAAAATTTAAAGCGGCAAAGTTAATTTAAATATGATGCTCACGTAGTGATTTTAGTATGTATTTCACACTTTTAATATCAACGCTATAAAACTGTCGTAAAGATACGTGTAAAGGAAATAGAGTTTGAAATTATTTTCGGTCTTTAAGTTGGTGAGAACTTGGTTATAGTGTACTCGTATAATTTAATACGAAAGATTTTATATCATAAGTTGTTCACAGTTTTGTTACTTTGTGGTATGAAGTAATATACATTAATCGTGCATGCTTCTATTTAAGATAACACGTAAATAGTTAAAGTTCCACTAACTTTATAAGTAGGTATACCTACAGAATTTTGTAACACACAGTTTACATTTTTGTACGTTGCAATTATTTTGGTCAAATCTCTCCAAGCCAATAAGATGGTGAAAGAAGAGGAGAAAAGACACTGTGATCATGTAGAACTTAAAACCATTCACTTTATAATGCAATTATTTTAATAAATGTGTATTTACTACAAGCACACTTTTTGAATTAAAATAAAAGCTTCTGGGGTTTCTTTGGGTCCCTAATTTTGTATTAACGTTTCTACTTTTTACTATTTTAAAACTGTATAAAAGAAAGTAGATAGTTACCTACATCAAAATTATTAATATTCACCGTGAAAAAATCTGATGTGGCCAACACATGACCTCTCGTCAATTTCATGTTTGAAATAGCAGTGAGCTTTATGTAAAGTATCACTTCCAGTTCATCGTTTGTAAACAAAATCTAATTTGTTGTTCCAATAAATAGAAAAACCTATAATACCGAATTTTGGATTATATTTTTATGTTTTTCCTCGAAAATCTGTTAAGAGTCCCAAATTAAGTATGAATTCCGAATTATCATATAGATATAGTCAAATTCTAATGTTGTTTCAAATTGTAAACGAGTTTTAAATACCAAATTTGAGAAGTTTTGAATCATGTTTTAATATATTTTTTCAATAATATATTTTTTTAGCTTCCTGTAAAGTAGTACTTCCAGTTTATCAATTTTAGAAAACCTCTAGTAAGTCGTTCTCATTAACATAAAAGTCTTAAATACCAAAGTTTAAAAGTTTTCGAATATATCATAATATATTTTTCACGAAAATCTTTTGAGAGCTTCAAGTAAAGTATCACTTCCGGTTAATCAATTTTAGAAAAAATCTAACATGTCGTTCTCATTAATATAAAAATTTTAAATACGAAATTTGAAAAGTTTTGGAATATATCATAATATATTTTTCACGAAAATCTGCTAAGAGCTTCAAGTAAAGTATCACTTCCTGTTTATCAATTTTAGAAAAAATTTAACTAATCTCATTAATATAAAAATCTTAAACACCAAACTAGAAAAGTTTTGGAATATATCATAATATATTTTTCACGAAAATCCGTTGAGTAAAGTGCCACATCTGGTTTATTAATTTTTGCCAAAATCTAATATGGTGTTCACCTGAATATAGAAGTTTTAAATACTAAAATTGAAAAGTTTTGGATTATATTTTAATATACTTTTTAATTAAAAACTGTTATGGGCTTTAAGTAAAGAGTCACTTCCAGTTATCCAATTTTACCAAAAATCTAATCAACTCTTTATATGAATGCAGAAAGGTTAAATACGGAAAATAGAAATATTTGGAAGTTTGTTATAAGAGTTATCGTGGACGGAAAAATCGTCACACACACTTGCGCTCACACACACACACACACACACACACACACACACACACACACACACACACACACACACACACACACACACACACACACACACACACACACACACACACACACACACACACACACACACACACACACACACAGACATCGCAGAAATAGTAAAAACGTGTTGTAGGGACCCTAATTCGTACTTATTTACTGAAAACTCACCATCGAATTTTTGGCACGATTACATTACCTAGCTTACCCTCGGTATGACGGTAGGTGTGTGTGTGTGTGTGTGTGTGTGTGTGTGTGTGTGTGTTCTGTGTGTGTTGCGTGTGTTGTGTGGGTGTGTTTGTGTGTGTGTGTGTGTGTGTGTGTGTGTGTGTGTGTTGTGCGTGTTGTGTGTGTATGTGTTGTGTGTATGTGTTGTGTGTGTGTGTGTGTGTGTGTGTGTGTGTGTGTGTGTGTGTGTGTGTGTGTGTGTGTGCGTGTGTGTGACGAGTTTTTCGTCCACGATAACTCTTATAACAAACTTTCAAATATATCTATTTTCCGTATTTAAGCTACCTGTGTTCATATAACGAGTTGATTAGATTTTGGGTAAAATTGGACAAATGAAAGTGATACTTTACTTGAATCCCATAACAGTTTTTAATGAAAAACTATATTAAAATATAATCCAAAACTTTTAAAATTTAATACTTTTATATAACGGGAAGCAACATGATTTTGGATAAAATTGAAAAACCGGAAGTAATACTTTATTTAAAGCTCTGAACAGATTTTCGTGAAAAATAAATTGATACTATCCAAAAGTTTTCAAATTTGGTATTTTAGACCTTTAGATTAATGAGAACGACATATTAGATGTTTTCTAAAATTGATAAACCGGAAGTACTACTTTACAGGAAGCTATAAAAAGATTTTCTTGAAACAAATATATTAAAACATGATCCAAAACTTCTCAAATTTAAAACAGGTGTATAATTTGAAACAACATTAGATTTTGACTATATGATAAACCGACAGTGGTACTTAATTTGTAGCTCTTAACAGATTTTCGAGGAAAAACATAATAAAATATAATCCAAAATTTGGTATTAGAGACTTTTCTATTTATTGGAACAACAAATTAGATTTTGTTTACGAACGATCAACCGAAAGTGATACTTTACTTAAAGTTCATTGCTATTTCAAACATGGAATTGACGGGAGGTCATGTGTTGGCCACATTAGATTTTTATTAAATGCAAAAGGTTTTGCAATACCTACTATTTGTTTAATTAGACTTATTCTGATAATATTAAATAACAGGTGCAATAGGTAATGAAATATCTGATTGAAACAGGTAAAATATTTATTAATTCATTTTCTTTAAATTCAGGGTTTAATGTAAAAATAATAAAATGCAATCTCTTTCTGTATTTAATAGAAATGTAATGTAATCATTTGCCATTGTATTTTTTAATAATATAATATATGATTGTTTTCGTACTATTAGGTAGTTAATTTTATGTACTTTTTAAATTTGAATAAATATATAGAATGTTTCATTTGAAGATATAAAGTTACATACCATTGCGTAAAAATGGGACACTTGCAGAAAAACCAATACTGTAGATTTATATACATTTAAATTTAAAATAAACTTCCTTTGAATTTTTTCCATAATATTTAAAAAATCGAATTAATGTTAACACTTAACAATAAGCATCTAGTCGCTACCGGTAACATGCGGAACGAAACCGAATGCGTGTGATTAGCATCTTTTAAGATTTTTTTTTAATCCTTACAACAACAATACCTATTGCACAAAACTTATTATCCACTTATTAATTCTTTATTCCACGATACCCAAATACATAATCCCCCTTATAAATTCTGTTACCAGTATCTATACAATCACGTAACCCTGGTAGTCTCTATATTCTATATAATAAATTACGTCAGCCCCAACGTATTATGCTAACATTACTAAAAAAGAAACAGACCAATTAATCAGCTTGTATTTCTTTAATAACCTCTAATATATACAAAATTTCGTATTCCTCCTTTTTTTAAATGGAAATATGAGTGCATATTTATCAACATTTGTTCATAAAAACTTGTCTTAAAAATCGTATCTCTTATCATTTTAAATAATATCTTGAAATATAGGTTAAGTTCATAATATAATATTTTTTTTTAATAAGGGAAATAATTCTTTATTTCATTTTAAAGTCTACTCGTTCAAATATGGAACTATGTGTAATTTTATATTTTGTTCAGAAACTTTTTTAACTAAACAAATAAAAATATGGTGTCATATTTAATACTTTTCATTAATTTTCTTTTAACTCGCTTTCTTTTTGTCAAAATGTATTCTATTTCAACAATTGTTTCATGTTTGCTTAACATTTACATTTCCAGGTTTGTGATTGTGTCAGTAAGTCCAATCCTCATTCCCCGCCCGTTTTAATTCCTTCGGATTTATTATTCTTCACTTAGTTGTGTTTGTATTCGCTGCACCTCAGTTTAAAGTTGCAGCATCAATTTGCATAATGTTTGCGCTTCTTCGCTGGTGCTGCATAAAGAGGCTTGGCTTTCTTGGCTTCACACTTTCCTTCATAGCGCAGACTTACTTTTTTTCCACATAATCCTCCGAGGAATTTTCTCCAAGTCGAAGGAAACTTATGGTGAATTTAAGATGTTTTAAGAGTCTAATTTCTTTCTGTCTAGTATTACAAAGCAGATGTTTCAGTTGAGAACAAAGTTGCGAAAAAAGTTCAAAGTGAATTGTTGGAAATGCAACGTAAAACGCAGCTATGAATGTTAAATGATGCTTTTATGAAAATGTAAAATGGACAACGTGATTGAATGGATAATGGATTTGGTACTGAACCGGATAACCTAGATTCGAATCCAACTTTTCCTGTTGACTCGTAAAATTTCCGGATGCACTTTCAACTGTTTTTGGGCAAGTGATTTAAAATGTTGACTGATATTCAATTCTGGATAATAGTTATTTATGAAATAAGTACAAAAAGAATATTTAGAATACACAACATAGAATTTTTAGTAAACTTTTGTTTTTAATTTCATACATGTAATTTTATAAATTAGTTACAAAAAATGTACTTGAACACAAAAATAATAAGAGCATTGTATCACTATTACTAGAAATATATGTACAAAGCATTAGAAAAATATTTTCGTGTCAGAGATATTATTTTTAAATAACTGGATGTAATAAATTTGCACGTGAAAAGTGTCCAAATTTTGGGGTAACAAATTTGTGAATCTAATACTCAAATTTTTGGTCTCCAATATAGTTTTGATAACAAACTTAAATATTTGGCGCTCAAATCAATAAACCGCCTTTCTAATACCAAATATGAATAATTTGGGGCTCAATATGACTTTAAAGCGGGGTTAAATACATCCAAATTGAATATAACCGATAATAATAATATTATTTCAATTATTTACTAGCAGTACTGTATAAATAAATAAACATTGCTATGTGGTTTTATAGATGTGTAATTTGGTATAGGAGTGGAAGCAATATCGAGAAGCAGGTCCACCAAGAAAATTATTACGTAGATTAAATAATATGTAAATATGCAGAATATGTACTTTATATTAGTTATGAAATCACTATGTAAAGTTCAAATATTAAGTTTCAAAAAATATATATGTACTTAGGTACTTATGTTGTAACAAATACCTAATATATTTAATTGATTTCGGTTTTTTAGTGCCCCATTTTCAGAGTAAAATAACACAAAAAGGAATAAATTTAATAAATACTATACATAATTATTGACATACAAGATATGAAAATATAAATCATAAATCTAAATACAAAATACATAAAAGTGGACAATGAGTAGATAATAGGGCTTATAACGACAATCTGGTTATAACGATGGAATTGTAAGCATTTGTTTGAACTCCCACATATACTAATGTAAAAAATTCTGATATAATGTCTCCGTTCATAACGACGAATCCGGATATAACGACGGAAACTTGTGGATCAATATTTTTTCCGTCGGTTATAACGACCATCATGCGCGCCTGTACTAACCAAGAATGGGGAATTACCGGTCTCTGTTTACATTTTTGTGTATATGCATGAGATATAAGGGTAAGTAATGCAAAGGTGGAAAACTATCCAAGGAAATGATTACAGTAATAGTAACTGCAAATATGAAAATTTAGATACGCAGCTATTAAGAGAGTATTTCTAAACTTGATTATACAATCGAGCGCATTTATTATGTACATAAATGCAGAAAAATAAAGCAAAATAAAATATTATTTTTCTAGTACTGTTAATTAGTTTTACGTTATACTCTGTCTCCACCGCCTGTGAAAAAAAATTACGGGTTGTTAAAACCATGGAAATATACAGATTTAGTTATTTAATATGTTTCCAAAAACTATTTCGATCAAATCGTTTAATGTATTGTGTTGTAGGATCAATTATTTACGATTCAGTATATTATAAAACATTGTACAATGCTCAACCGTTACCCGAATTTTTACGTGTTCGCACTGATAACAAGCACGCTTCTCTCGCTCGTTAGCTACCGTGCATGCCCGGAAAGTTCTAAATAACAGTGTTGCAATGTAAATTACTATTATAAATATGTAATTATTTAATGCATCTATATATAAGAAACTTTTATTTAAATAAAATATACTCAAATATATTCTACATTTTATTTCAGTATTTATTTTACTTTCATTGGTTATAGCGACATCCGGCTATAACGACGAAATTTTTGTGGTCCATTTGATGTCGTTATAACTGGAATTTACTGTAATTATTAAAATTTGTGCAATATTTTGAAAAAGTCATTACATAGAATTCAACCTTTCGTCTGTCGGGTGTGGTCTGTGAGTCAATGGCAAATTGAAATTTCAAGTATATGAATAGTAAATGTTTTACCTATACGACACTTTTTGAAAATTTCAAACGTTTGCTGCATGTGAATCAAATGTGTAACAAATATATTTTTATATTAATTTGTAAATTTTTAAATAAATATTGTTATTTTCCATTTTATTTTCATTTATTTAGGCGTTTTTCTCTAATTTTGAAAAATATGTATGGTTTTTTCAATTTTAACTGACAAATGAAAAATGTGTTTGAAATTACTCCCGTGTCAGGCATTATATAGAAACAGGTTCGTAGAAAACACATTTAAGCGAAATTAGCACTGGAAGGTATGTTGGTGCCCTTCAGATGATATTTTATTTTTCCACAGACCACACATGATCGAAAGTGTTTCAGCAAAGGCACTTGACAAACGGAGGGTTAAACTATCGCCAACTTTTATTTATATAAATAGCTTAGGTAATAGACAAATTGTTTTTCTATTGGCGTACTCTATGTACTCCGACGTCACAGGAGTAGGGGGTTGTTTTCATTACTATTTTTGGCGCCAATCTTTTTATTTAATTATTTGCAAAAATAACAAATTAATATTGGCTGGCTTATTGTTTAATTCATTATAAAGTCTGTTTTACATTTGTCTATTTTTTCGTCAATTATAAGAATTTAGCCAAATTCTAGGAATTTAGCTTAAAACACTTGCATTAAACTTGTCAATTTTAAGTTCTTTGTAAGCCGCTGAATAAGCTGAATATACAGCATGTTCTACTTTTCCTTTATTTTTTGTGTTTTGTAGAAATTTTTATGACACCAACATGTCAATTTAATTATATGATTCAAAGAAATTAATAATTTTATTGCAGAATTTATTTAATTGACAGAAATATTTACAAAACAAAACAAGCTCAATAATAAAAGATTTAGAACGGAATAAAATATAAAATCTACCATATTTTTTCTATTTTCTTGTATTTGGCAGTTCGTAAATTAAATTCACAGTATAACAAAATGTTTTTAACACACAGGAGGCACTGACTTTATATTTTAATATCAAATTTCACTTAATAAAACACTACAAGCACACATCTAATTTCTCTAACTTTACAAAACTGAAGAGAATTCAACTGTTTCGCATTCAATACTAGAATGCCGACAGTTTCCAAACTTTACGGGATGTCACGCTGCATTTGTTTAAACTTGCACGTCCGTTAAACTATATTCTTTTAATGGCAAAACCCAAAGTTTATTTGGTTGAGTTGAGTGTAGATTATAACAGTGTAAAGTCAATAAGTAAACAATATTTTGTTAGTAATTCAGTCAAATGCTAGTTCATTTTTACCGTACAGAACTGACTCTTGTGGTTCTTTCTGTTTAATAATTTTAGGTACCCTAATCTCCAAGGTATGATAACCAGTAAATGTACAGGTATTTTTTTAAATTTTATATATATATATATATATATATATATATATATATATATATATGTGGAAGCAAAAGTTAGAAACATGATTTTTCTCGGAAGTTAATACAGATACACAAAAATTGTTCCGATAAAATTATAGTACTTCTAATAAGCTAACTAAAGCTATTAAAATCTGGTTGTTCTTATACCGATTAATAAAAACAAATTGTTACTTTAAAAAAAATATAATGGTTTTTGCCTTTATATTTGATAGTTCTTGAACAATTGAAAAAAATATTAAAATATTTTTTCTCTAAATAAAGTGTGCGTGTGCCTTGAAAACAAAATTACTAATTTGACAGTTGTATTAATAAAGTATTTAGTCAAAACCAACTTTGTAGGTAAGTATATAAGCGAAAACAACACGAAATAATACACCAGATTTTTACAGATTTAGTTAGCTTATTAGTAGTAATAAAATCAGATTTTTTTTTATTTGCAATAACTTCCAAGAAAAATCATGTTTCCAACTTTTGATTCCATCCTGTAAATTGTGGAACAGGACCGGCAAAACCATACATATATCAAGACATTTTACTCATTGCTTTATGTGCCAATCTGCTTTATACGCAAATATGTATCGTAATGATGATGGCATATTCGTAACGCGCGGGCCTTTATCAGGCGTCTCCACACGGGCACTCATTGTTGGCATAAAGCAGCGTTTCCGTATGGGTCGCGAAGGGATTATGAGTGGGTCGCGTAAACTTCAGAATTTTATAATATTAATTACTAATTGCCAATCTTATTTTTTTAAATATAAATAAAATGTTACTACAATACAATGAATGATTGATATCGTGACCTTGAGTTCACTTTGGTTGAAAAATAATAATAATATTGGGAAATAAATATACGCGAGTAATTGAAATTATTATTACCTAACTTTTGCTACTACCTATCTACATGTGCGAGTTTGACTTTTCTACTCTCATAATTATTAATACTATATTTTAGGAACCGCCGCCTACAAGAAAATGAATACAGTGTTTCAAATATAAATTCGCGAACTGAAGAACTTTCAATACTTATGCAAACTCAGGGTTCACTATAATTGACATTACTTTTTGTAAGATAGTCGTATTTTTGTTTCATATTTTAAAGAAATGCATTTTCAAGCATGTTCGAAAGTCAAATTGGACAAATGTGGGTGTCAGACGAGAGTAAAATTGTATCAAATTCATGTACCATATTGTGACAAGTTTCGTTTTATTTGAATTTGATCTTTATGTTGTTATATTTATATTATTTTGTTTGTAAATAGGTATGTGGTATGTTCGTACATATTCATTTTATTATTTTCATAAAAAGATTTAATTATAATAAGACGTGTTTATTTTTTAAATACTTTTATGTATAGTGGGTTGCGAAACCAACACGTTAGTTAAATTTGAGTCACGCCTTGAAAAAGTTAAGAAACGCTGACGTAGAGAATGCACCACAGGGATCTCTTTTGTGTCATTTTAAAATTTGTAATAATTCAGGCGTCGGTCAGGATCGAATCCCGGTCGACAGATTAATATTACTTTTAAAATTATTTTCAATATTTATATATTATGTCGTTGTTTTGTGTAGGAAAACTATGTAAAAATATATTTGAATGATTTAATTGACAATTAGTAGGTAATAAGATCATACTTTCAATGCAAATTGCGAGATAAATTTACCGGTTTGTTTGAGTATGTGATGAAAGATCTTTCCATGTGCTTATATTTAGTCTATTTTTATTGATTAAAATGAATAATTATTATATTATTAAATTAAAAACAAAAACTGCTGCAGGAATCCAGCTTACATAGTTGAAGCATAAGGATAACAGAAAAGATAGAAGGATAAATTCTGGAACATATTTTTTGTTGTTTTTTGTGACATAAATAAGTTTGCATCTAACTACTTAAACCCACATTACCAAACCTTCCTTAGCTTCAGTTCCTTAGTCCCACCATATTTTGTTTTCTTCTATGCACATATTTCACAGTCAACTTCGATCCCACGGCAATTTAGTACCGGGCGTTTTGACCGAACAGAGAACATTACTAAACATCGCTGCTGATCCATCGATTTATCCTGCTCGGGTTCCTGCGTATCCTGCTCTTCCTGCTGGCAGAATGTTACCAGGGTTTAAAAATGCTCCCGTTAGTTTGTGTCTGCAGGGACGTAACTAGCCTTTTTCACACATGGGGAAGGTAATATTTTTTCATATTTCGGCTGAGTAGTAACCGAAACTGTTAAAAGAAATTTCTATTATTAAAATTATTGCTATCTTCAAAATACAGGCTGATTGAATAATAGGGACAAACGGCTATTTTTGTATTACTCATTTTAAAAATATAGTTGAAATAGCAAAGTTGTGGACAAAGTTAAATGACACTTTTTGTAAGAAAAGGTTCTGAATTCTTCCGGTTTCGTTTGAAAACGAAATTATCATTGATTTTTTAAATGGTATACATATTATTATGGTTTCGGAAAGTATTTTACATTAGCTTTATAGCAAACAGCGATGCCAAATACTTGCATTTTCAATAAATAAATAACCTAGCCATTCAAAATTATATTTTAATGCATTATCAGTTCGCCATGACGTTTGTACTGTCTTTGTTTGAGAAATATTTTGACGTTTATCTGTCGTACCAAACTTGATTTGATTATATTGAACTGCCAAGGGATTACGATAATAGCATGTTGAAAGATAAGTGTTATGACTCATGACCCTTATTGTAGTACGAGTATTAGAATCGGATATTGTAATACGTGTTTTTCATATTTTTTTTCTATTTTGCATTTACTTTTATTTCAAAATTATTGTTAAAGGAAATATTAAAGTATAATTAAATACATGAACCTACAAATAAATACTTTGAATTTTAATTTAAAAGAATGCTTTACTCTTTAATGATTCACAAATAAGACTTACAGATTTGTTCAGAATTAACCTATAAGACAGTTCGAATTATTGTTAGTTCGTATTTTTTAGCATTTTAAAATATAAATTAACACAATTATACAATTTTTTTAATTGTTTCTTGTCAGACTATAATGACTAGAGTTACTACTGCTATAGGTTGCATGCAGTTTTAAAAATGGTTTGTTACCCGTCAAAATTACGAAAAATTGTTAAAAAATTTATTTGAAATCAGTTTCGGCGCATGCGCATTTAGCTGATGTAACTGACAGATTCTCTTCACTCCAAATACTTCGTTTTGCACTTATTCCAATTATTTTTTATACTTCGTACCATTACGCTTTAAAACTACACAACTGTCAGTTTATTTGTAGGTTGGTAACACAAGGCCACAGAAACGTTATACTCTGTACGCGTGCGCAATATCGAAACTGAATTGTAATTGTTTACATGAGTAGTTTTGAATATAGTTTTTAAGTCAAACCCATGAATTTTAGTTTTAGTTTGAAATAATTCAAAACTGTTTTGACACAGTATACAAGGCGTTTTCTGAACTAAAATCGTTTTGAAAACAGTTTCTAAACTGCATGTAAACTCAATAATTTTTAGCTTGCTATTTACTTTTATTAAGTTTGATTTTAGATATCATAATTTTAAATGTACGGTATTATAAATTTTAACTGTACACGTATTTGTAGATCATTGTCATAACTATATAGGCATCTAAATGTTGAATGACGTCACTAAATCTACCTGTCCATCCATGTCGAGGTACAGATGACATGGAAAGCCATATCGACAGTGTAACTCATAGCATTCTAACTGGCTAATTTATAACTCTGTTAACTGGTAGTTGTTAAATTGTTGCGTCGTTTATAATTAATTTATAAAGAGGCATATGTACCCCTGTGCTGAAATATGAAGCGAAAATTCAAATAAATTGTTCCTGTACTAGAACTATCAACATTTTAAAAAATTCAACACAACCCAAACCTACTTGCGATATTAACCTACATTTAAAAAAAATAATTATTGAAATCTATTAATATTTGACTTTGATTTTATAGGCAAAACAGCATTTCTCGAATTTCCCATAAAATCAAAGTCAAATACTAATAAATTTCAATAATTATTTTTTTAAAATACAGATTAATATTGCAAGTAAGTTTGTGTTGTGTTGAATTTTTTAAAATGTTAATAGTTTTATTAGAGGAACAATTTATTTGAGTTTTCGCTTCATATTTCAGCACAGGGGTAAATATGCCTCTAAAGGAATGCGAAAGTTTCAAATTTATGGCGCAGGCAGTTATTAACTAATTTTAAATTTTTAAATTAATGACGAAGTTACAATTTCGATATAAAATAACAAATGACACTGAACAAACCAAATAGTTATCTTGTGATTACAATTTGTCATTTCAATGTTATAACAATGGTACTGTAGTGTCTGTATATTTTCATAAATTTTACTGATATAATTATTTCATGAACTGCAATAGCCATTGATATTACTATTGCGAATGATAAAAATAAATATATTTTAATTCGTTATTATTCGAAATCATTTTATAGAATTCTCAGTAATAAGAAAAGAATGAAAATAAATTGAAAATAATATGACAGATTTTTCGAAAACAGGCAATAGTCACGAAAGCCCATAGGGCTTGAGTGGCTATTGCTAAATGGCAACAAGTTTGAAAAAGAAACTGGAGAATTATGTTCTAATTTATCAAACTCTCGAATTATATTTAATTAAATTATTTTTGTTCCACAAATTTGTTTGAAACAACGGAATCAGACTGTCAAGGTCGTAATTAACTACCTTTTTTCATTTACAAGGACCAGTTGGCATTGGCAAGTCCGTTTTGATTATTATAGAACACAATTTTGATAATGCAAATTTAATATAGTTAGGAGGAATTATAAATACTACTTCTAAAAGTAGTTTCTATAATTTTTGGTTTATTTCAAATGGCATTAAATTGGTCTTTTTCGCTTATTTTATTTATGTATTGATAACTTTCTAACATTTGTCAACAAAAACAAAAGTTACAGAAATTATTCCCGGGAATAAGCTCTAGTTCTTTATTCTCCGTATAATAATGACGGGATTGGTTAAAACGCAGACACGTGACAAAGAATGAAGCATTTTATTTTATACTTATTTGTAGCGTAGGTTCATGTTCTTTGTAAATTCTTCAGCATAATTTAATAATTTATCTGTCAGTAATAAATTAGTTTTTTCTAAATTGTTTGTAAGCATAATTCGTCTGAAATCGTACAGCTTCGCTTCTTTTGTTACATACAAGTCGCAATTTTTACCAGGTACCTCAATACGTGATAAATTTAACCAAATTTAAATGACATACGTTATACATTACGAGCAATATACGATGACTCAACAGTTACAAACTTAGGGTGACGGTAGAAAGTAAAACTAATTTTTTTTGCTATTTTATATTTTCTGTGCTCTTTGGTTCAGAACAAAAGTTCAGCCATTTCAATTTTTATTTTGTCATTAGGTGGCATCTGTGAAACCATATTTAATACCTATATTCTAATTTTTATTATATTACTAAATATTTCAACAAAGATTCCAATTCCGAGATGTGTAGTAGATGAGTAGGTACATTCAATTTTCTGATTAAACGTTACAAATTTATTTTATTTACGTTTTAAATCATTTTTTAAAATTACATAATATATTTAATTATATTAGTTATGTTTCTATTATTAAAAGTATTCGGATCATTTGGTACAAACTTCAAGTAAACCAGATTAGCCGTTAAATTTTGGGTATTGAAATATAGGAACGTGAAAATGAAATGAACGTCCGGGTTTTCTACAAGAACCAAGTAGTCTATTTGTTTCCATTTATGGGCGAAGACTGAAGAAGGAATTTAATTCTCTTAATTAAAAAGATATTATAAAAACTTCTTTAAAAAACTTAATTATAAATAATAATAAATAAATTCTGTAATGAAAATTATGTTTGCATCGATTTCAAACAGTCGCAGAATATGATGCCACCATTTGACATTACCACGATAACTCGCCGTTAATGGCGCAGTTGTAGTAGGTACTTGAATCCGAATTTGTAGAAAAAAATGTTTTGTACAGCACTTAATTTAAAATGGTATTCGTTTAACTTCTGGGGGCCAATTTTGTAACTAGAAAGCGATAGCAAATACAATTCATACCAAATAAGATAATCCTCACTACTTTTTGTCATCCATGTTATCTTAAATATTCTGATTGAATATGCAGAGTGTAGTCAGCTGGTGTGGACCTCATGAATAAGGTATTCGCGTATGAATAAGCATAAGTGTCCGGCTCATTTCAATTTTGCTAGTGTTTAGTTTGTTATTGATTGCATTATTTGGTATTTTGTTTTTAAATTATTATTATTGATCTTTTTTATTTTATTCTCTTACAATATTCATCTTATGATGCATAAAAAAAATAAGGATGATACAAATTCAAACAACGCTAAGGTTCTGAATATGTGCCTAAAGTGTATAAAATGAGATAGAAATCACTCATATGAATAGAACATAAGATGGCGTTTATTCAGTAACCCGCCGTATTGCATTCATATTCGCTTGCTAGTTATAAAATTGGCCCCTTGTTTTGTCATGTATAAAATATTAGTCTGTATTATTTTACATTAATTAATTTTACTCAAATATTTAAATTATATTTTGACTTTACAAATTATAGTAGAAACAATATCAATCATTATATGACCATGGTTCACTGATACATGGTCATGTAATCTTGGATTTCGTAATCCTACAACTTCTAAACATAAAAAGCTAGATATATTTAGAAATTATAAACTTGACAAGCTTAAGTGTTTCTTCGTTTACTATTCGGTTACCATCTAATAATATTACCAGTCTTAAACAAAACTAATTTCTGGACTTCCATTATCTTTATTGTATAACATATTAGACACAACGTTTCGGTAACTAAACATCTGCTACCGTCATCAGGTGAACTGATATTACAACTAATTCCTTAAATATTACCAGTACTATTGCATTGGCCTACGATATTACGATGCGCTAGTTAGCTAGTTCATTATTAAAAATAAAGAAAACAGCGAACTGAGTCATTGTATAAACAAACAAAAATAATTTATATTTTTTTATAAATATGTAATAACATAAAAAATAGCGAAATGTCCTATTAAAATTTTACTACTATTTTCATGAAAAGTTCTCATTGTTTGACTTTCTGTAACCTAATTCCGCCTCTGTCCGCGTGTGTGGATGGCGCTAGTGTGGCGTAAGGGCGTAATGGACGTGTGGTTAGTGAAAAATTGATTCCGGGGATTTTGTGGAGCCCGCTACGCTGCTGGGAATTCTAGGCAGTGTTGATTTGTGTAATTTATAGCGGGATCTTAGGTGCCTCTGCACGAAGACTATTTTTCTCCCATGCACTTGCTTAATAAATGAGATATTTTTGTATTTCTCGGGTAGCAAGTTATGAAAGTATAGTTTATCTTTGTTGTGTTCTTGTGCTTTGCATGTTGTGGATAGTAGCCTCAGACTCAAATGAAAAGTGGATGCAGGTTTGCGGGGATTTATTTAATCAAGGTTTTGTTGCTGTTAAAGTAGGTGTGAAATTAAGAACATTTTTAAGGGTACTCGTAAGTGCATATTATACGTCATACCTGTACCCTATACCTACTGTAAGATGTAAGCAACTTTGTTCACATATTTTTAACCGACATTGTACTGAATATCTTTGCTTAGTATTCCTACCTTTTTTATTTGAAGAGATATGAGTTTAATGAGAAAATGTGCCATTTTGTTTGAATTTTAATAATGTAGCTAACATAATTATATCATATCAACTATTCCCAAAGTATAAGACCAAATATATATATA